>JBBPPC010000299.1:0-23584 GCA_038091775.1 Leccinum olivaceopallidum | reverse complement strand
AACAAGTAGATTCAAGATTTGTGCAGATATACATATTAGAATGAGAAAATGACTTACTTTTGGGGCTGTATTCCAAAATCAACATCAACATCATCTCTTCACTTATTTGTGACCCCCTTTGCTGTCACTTCTAACTCATACACCATCCATCTCAACATTGTCCTAGTGAGTTGATGCACTAAGTGCATCATGATGTGGACAACAAAGATATCTGATTTTCTGTCTGTAGATGAGTACACAGAATTCATTCCTTGGCTTGATTCACCATAAACCTGATCAGTTCAGGAATTTTGTCATTAATGACAGATACATTTACCTGAAGTTGAATGGATAACAAGTCCTTTGTATGCCAAATGTTACTATAGATGGACAGTCAGGAACTTTGTGCATAGTTAATTGACCAGGCACACCTAGGGCCTGTTAGAATGCTTGCTTACCTTTGAGAGCACATATGGTGGAAGGAAATGGCCCATGTTTCTCATAGTAATTTGTCTTTCCTTGTATTCACATCAATCACTTACTAGCTATCATTTTGTTACTGGATGAGTTGGAGCAGCTGTTTCCTGCGGACCTTTTCGACCCAACATTCTTTAACCTATTCTATCACCTGATTGCTCACTCACTGACAACATTTTTTCTCATGTTCACTGTGTGATTCAGCATTTTCTTTGCCCCCAGGTACTGCACTTGACACATGCATACCCACACTCTTCCATGGTTCCCAGAGCCTCAAACAGGAACATACCATGGTTAGAAAGCTTGCTCGAGTATGATGACCATTAGAGATACTCCCACTGGCATCACTTCATCCATGACTCATTTGGTCAGACAGTAAGCCTTCTTCTTTATTTACTACTCCAATCCTTTTGCTCATTTTGACAAAGCCTATTTGGTTTGACAACCCCAGAACATACAGTATCCTTGTTCATGTGTTGTGGCGACAAAACTCTGCAGGCTTCCTTGCCACTGCATCTACTGGCATCTCCCAGCAAGGCTCTCATGATACATTCACAGTGCCCGATGCACTGGTGAACATTGAGACAATTTCATTTGTTCTCACTGCTGTATGTATTTATCATCACTGTTGACTTGAATTCTCAACATGATTTGGCAGCTCACCATGGAGATCAGGGCCTATGCTGACTACCAGTGGACTAACTATACATTGTTGTGTTTCAATATGAACAGCAACATATCTATGGGTTTCTATATAAAGGCAACCTATGACACTATACAGTGTCTGGCACACCAAATCACTAAAGACAAGCTACAGGAAGGGATTGTCATTGTTAGAGGGAATCCAACAAGAACAAGACTAGCTTGTTCTGTTGGCTGCATTCATATTTTATACTACAATGTGACTACTAAAAGTCTTGGTCTGCATGCCAACTACCTGGTTGCAGGCATATTAGGCTAATGTCATTGTCCAGAAGGAGAATCAAGTAATATTAAACCTGTATATATCCTCCTATCTGGAAACTTGTACAGTTGCATTGCCACAACAGGCTGCCTCTTTGAACATACTAGTATCTTCCAATTTTTAAAACACTTCTTATGATGTGTTTTAGCACCTCCTTGATGAGTTGTGTGTCTGTGGACACAGGCAGGCTGGTCATGACCATCCTTGCCAGTGCGCTGATATAACAACAGTGGCATGTTTGCAACAGTAAGTTTCTCAATCTTATCTTATCACCCCTTCCCAACTATTCATCAGACAGATACCAATCTGTGTCTGATATTCATTGGCATACCAACACAGGCCAAAATACCAGATCTTTAAATGGACTATAAATTTCTATTGCACAAGAAAAATCTGTAACTCAAATGATGGAGGTTGCCTATTGTTTTCCCTACTATCCAAAGACTGGCAAGAGGGAGAACATGTTGCAAGAGGGACTACCATTCAATAGAGAGTCAGAGACTCGGTGTGTTGAATCAATGATCACTTGATCAAAACACCTTTTATTTACATATTGTGGAATGCAGGACTGAGCATACTGCCTGCAATTAGTAGACCCAGGAGTGCCCACAGGGCTGTAATATACCAGATCTTTGAATGGACTTCCACATCATTCCACATGTAGAACCTAGTTATTTGAAAGATCCATTGAGTTGTGCTGAGAAAACAAGGAAGAAACAACCAACTGACAGTGCATGCAAAAGCAACCAGCTGATCCAAGCAAGAGAATTTATTTTTGTGCAACTGTGGAAAACACTGGGCTATATAAGATTGAATACATATCATCAGGAAAATGAATTGATATTATTGAAGTTTACAGATTGTGGAGTCAAACAACAACATTGATTCAGGTACTCAGAGGTCATCTTGTGATCTTGAATATTTTTGTGGTCTTGAATATACTCAGGGCTAGATGGCTGATCTATGTAGAAGATTCTCCTATGGACTTTTGTTTTCTGTTTTGAGTAACATTGGGAATGGAGGAGCCTGGAGCAGTGAAAATATTGAAGGAAGTGGCAGGGCAATAGAAGGAGTGGATCTAGGAGGGTCTATAAACCATTATCTTACATTATGTATGAGAATCAATAATGATTGATCTTGACATATTTGAATATATATATATACAATGAATAAAGAAGAAACATCATATATACTGTTGTAAATATCTTTGAGGTTCCACTTTGGACATGTATGTTAGCAGTAGTGAGTGTAGTTAGATTCTAGTGCATTTAAATGTGCAACTTGGAGAAGAAGTAGATTTGAGATTTGTGCAAATATCTAATATATTATGTTGGATTTGCTGCTGGCTATACCTACTATGCACAGCCGCTTCACACTGCTTTCGAGTGTGATCAATTGTGATTGGCGATGTGGGCATGGTGTTCATCACCCCATGCATGATTTTCATGTGTCACTCCCCTAGCAGTGCATTCAGCATTGCAGACTTGGCGTATATCATTGCACTCTGCTGCTTCCATGGCATCCATGTGTTCTTGCTTGCACCATCATTGCAGCTTTTCAGCCTGCTAACATCAGCATATGTCACTGTGGCTCTTAGGGGAAATTGCATTGTTCATGGTCACCCACATGACACATAGTTACAAGTGCATGACACAATAAAAGAGTAATTACAATATTGCAGCCTCAGAATCTTCGTCAATCAAGATCCCAAGGGTAATGTTATAAATTATCACTAGGTGGTCTTTTTTACTCTGTGGTAGAGTGCTGTTGAGGATGAACTTGTGAATATTGTCGCGATTGGCATTGTGGGTGGCCTGGTTATCAGCTGTTCGTCGTTGGCAAAACATAGATAGGAGATAGCATCCACAGACAGTGTAGGTACCTCCATATATATCTAGAGTGAAATTAGTAGAGTGAGATTAGCTTAGAATGTGAAAGGAAAAAAAATATGAATGGAATACACACCTCTGTCCCAAACACAGCCTGGGATCAATTGTCTCCTCATGAATATTCAAAAATAGCATCTTGGATGGCTTGGTCTGACAAGTTTGCAGGATGTTCGTCTCCACAAGCAATTGTTGATGTTGAGGGCAATCAGAGCCCAGAACTTTGTGCTGATTGCCATGAGCAAGCGGTAGAGGCCAGAGTGATGGATAAAGATGCAAATTTGCTGAGGTTGTAAATCATTTGTGATATCTGCAATGTAAGCAAGGGGACTTGGCAAGGAAGATGCTATCGACTCCATAACAGGAAATACAGGAAATAGAGAATTATGGTTTTTGAACAAGGCGATGTAATAAACCAGCTGGTACCCTCAACATCAAGGTTCACCAGTTTGATAAAGTTAGAAAAAGGAGATGGAGTAGCTTTAGCTCAAATTGTATTGGACAGTATTGCGAGCTGCATCATGGCTAACATTGTATCAGTGTTCTTTGTTATTGGGTGCAGTCATGGATACAAGTGAGATGAAACCTATATATAGCATTATCCTCCTATCTGGAAATTTGTACAGTTGCCACAGTAGGTTGCCTCTTTGAACATACTAGTATCCACCAATTTTTAGCCAATGTAAAAACACCATCTTTGACATTCATTGGCATACCAACACTGGCAAAATACTAAAACTTTGAATGGACTCCCATAAATTTCTGTTGCATGATGAAAATCTGTAACTCAAATGATGGAGGTTGCCCATTGTTTTTCCTACTATCTGAAGACCAGCAAGAAGGAGAATATGCCATGGAAGGGACAATGAATGATAGCCGGGAATCATCAAGCTGTCGGATGATTAGAGACAGATGTTGGGGTGTGGTAATGGGAGGAAGGGAATGATCCATGAAACAATGACTGCCCCAAGCATGCATTGAAACAGACAATTCATATTTGCCTGGCGTGCTTATCAAATCTAAAAAATGTTGGTCAGTACAGAAGAAATTAATTTGCAATGAAATGTACTTATGATAGCTTTAAAGGCATTCTCAAACTTCACTATGTCTTGTGCCAGAGGAAAGTTCGCAGTGTGACAAATAGCCAGCATTACAACACCATCAATTTGCATTCTACAAATGTATGGGTGAGCAAAGCACAATTAGTGAGCTTGATTAAGTTCAGGAGTGGGTTGGTCATGTGTGTCACGTAGAACATGACATGCCAACAGTAAAGGTATATGTGTTTCCAGTGTTCGTTGATGTTGGAGGCACCATGGCTGACTGTCTATGGTGTAAGTATTTGCAGGAACATTGTCGAGGAAGTTACATACACAGAACCAGAAGCACCAAGGTGGTGCTCACCACCACCCCATCAGTGTAGTCATTTGATGAAGCTTTTTGGGCCACTTGAGCTGACTGAATTACCAGTGGTTATGGCAGGTAAGGCTATCAGACCTGGCAATACAGGTAGACTTGCAAAGCCTGGTTGGTCCACTTCGGGCAAGGCTTCATCACCCTGATGAAACTGTAGAAGGTTTGCAAGTCATCAGATGGAAGAAGTTCTGAATTGAGTGGGAGTGTTCAGAGTGGTGAAATGAAGGGCCCGGATTGTAGATGCATAAATGGAGGAGTGGAAGATGGAGATAGAGGACTAAAGGAGGAGCAAGGAGTTAGAGGCTGCCACAGTGGCGCAACACTCTCTGAGGGCACAGTAGGCAGTAGGTAAGGACTGTGCATAATGTTGTTCCATATCTGTCTGTAGATAGTAGGTGGTGGGGTCAACAACTAAACCAAAGAATACAGTGACAATTTGAGACGCGGTTTTTAGTTAGTATATATTTGACTTGAAGTATGGTCAGATCAGATTGACGCATGCATGTCGACCCTAGTGGGAAACCTGGAAGAGAGAGAAATTTATGTACTGTAGATTTGAAATTTATGCAAACATATATATTAGAATGAGAAAATGGCTTACTAGAGGGCCCCCCACTTCAAAATCAACACCATCTCTTTGCTGATTTGTGACCCCCTTTGGTGTCAATTCTAACTCATATATCATTCATCTCAACATTGTTTCAGTGAGTTGAAGGATTTAACTGCATACTAGATACATAGACCCATCAACTGGAAATTTACAAAAGTTCTCTGTTGCTAGAAAGTCTAGAAAGCCCAGGGAAATGAATATATATATGAGGGGGGTGATTGGGAGTAGTACTGTGCCAGCCTGGCTTGGCCTGAAAGTTAGAGAAACTCTGGCTCTGGCAAATCACGAACCAAGCCACAAGCCCTTAAAAGCCACTAACAGCAGCTCGGCTCTCAGCCTGAAAGCCATAGCCTCATGTCTTGACACTGAATATTTTATTGGATATATGCCTGATGACTATAATGTAGCTACCACAGGGGCATCCTAATTCCCATTCTTATCACTTGTGCCCTTACCATCTGACTCATCTGATCTCATCCTCTCTTGAGTCTCCACCAACACAGATAGTTTTTGTGGAAATAGTAACCTTGATTTTGATGTGCACTTCTGGAATTGAAGGGCTTTAACAATGTCTGCCTTGAGACAGTTGCGCCACTTGCTAATGGTAACATCCGCAGACGAGAACATACACTCAAACAAAATGAAGCTTGACATGATTGACAGAAAGATGTGTGCAAGTGATCTCCAGACTGGATACCACATAGAATTGATATCCCACCATTGGATGATTGAAAGGTCTCCAAGAACATCTTGTGTATTGAAGTATTCATGGAAGCCATGCAGCCATGGGTCTTCTGATTGCCGGCTCATGCTTGTAGTTGGCAAATCACTTTCATTGTCACTTGCTACCTAGGAAAAGTCTGCTCCCAGCTATAAGTATTCTCTAGATTTAAGGAAGACCCATGTTCAGAGGACCAACAACCCTCAATTTCTTCATTACATGTCCAAAGATTTTGAGCTACATCAAGGCTCTTCAATGATCTTGAGGCTACACTTGAAGATGTTTGTTTGTGGATATTGTTTGATGGTTGCCAACACTGTGAGTGAGATATTTTAGATTCAAATCCACCTTCTAGCAGAGTATAAAGTATTAGTCAAAGTGGTTGAGTCACCTCCTGGGCAACCGACCTTGCAAAACATGTATTCCTTTTTGAAGATTACTGATCTTTGATGCAATGTTGTTTATCTTGCTGGGCTTTTTGGGTTTGCCTAGAAGTTTGGTTTCACCGTGAATTTTGTGGCTCTTGGTAACATTAATGCATGCACTAAGGTGCATTGTGATATGGACAACAAAAAATATTAATATTTGATTTTCTGGGGGGGAGTTTGGTTATAGTTGAGTTGGAAAGGGTAATTTTGCAATCTTTTCTTTCCATAACAGTGACAAAGCATTTGACCACTGTGAAGAAAATAATAATGGTTGATTTCACAAGTATAGGAGGAGACTTCTGTCATCTGGCAAACTGTAACCATCCTGGTATCCAGATGCTGCATCTTGTTCAAGATGCCACACCACCCTGAACAAGCAATATTGTATAGTAAAAGTTTCACCATGTATGCAAAGTTGCAATTTCCAAACCAAGTAATTTTTTAATCCACTAATAAATGAAGGAGCAGCCAGCCATAATCAGACAAGAAGACCATGTGAGAAAGAACCTGATTTGTCTCCAAATCATCTGTCATGTCAAGCTCTACAATTTCTCAAATCCACAAGAACAAAGTAATATGCTGTCTTGCAGCTGCTTTTTCAGGCTGTGTGTACAACCTTGCTCAATTGCAAATCAATTTAGCCTCTTGCCATTATAAAAAAATGCAACACATCACTCACATGTTATCAGACAAGCTTGCAGAATGTTGATGACCCCCAAGAAACCTCAAAGTCTTCCTGGAATCAATTGAGCCAATTTGAAGTTACTGCAATGCATATCAATTTGCCTGCAGCTAAAAAGCACACTAGATATCTTACCTTATTCAAGCCTAAATGAACTCTGTCCAAGGTGTTTCATAGCAGCTTCACAAATCTGGTTGAAAACCCCATTGGGAACCAATAAGCCCATGTCTTTAAGTTTGACATATTGAATAATGAGATGTGATATCTCTGCAAGAATATGATCCCAAGCAAGCTGATACAATGCTGAAGGGATGCAACATAGGTGGTTGACAAGATCACTGTTGAGGGTTAGGGCTGTTACAGGGATAGGTGGGGCCAGTGGGAGAATGATTGCATCAGCAGATGGCTTTTCTTGAAGAAATTTGAGGATTACATCATTAGAAGAGTCAGGATTGAGATTGGGATTGGGAATGAGTGGCTAGGTGGAGATGGAAGGGCCATATCATCCAATTAGTCAATTCTCATGATATGTTTATAATAAAGAGAAACATATGCTGGTGGTATGATTATATGACCAAGGCTAGATAAAGAATAATTCAGTAATGCTCATGGTATGCATTCATACATACTGATATTTACATGATTTTAGTGACTCTACAATGTTTTCCCATGCATATTCTGCTATTTCTGAGTGTATTTAATTACATTATGAGCCTATACATCTATAGTTACCTCCAACCACCCCCCTCATATCCTCTTTCATTTCCCTGAACTTTCTAGACTTTCCAGCAATAGAGAGTGTTTGTAAATTCCAGTTGATATGCCTATATCTAGTATGCAGTTGGATCCCCCAACTCACACCAGGCTCAGCATATGCCTCAAGATTGTGAATCTTGCTGAGTTACAACAGAACAGACTTGATCTGCCAGCCAGATGTCACAGTCAGTAGAGTTAAATCACAAACCAACAAACTTACCCCAGCAGTAACAAGAACAATTGCTGCCTCTGGTAAATATTCCTTAAATTTGGGTGTCCAGCCAAGAACCTTAGGCTGGTTCTATCATATACATCCACTGCTACAGCATACAATGTCTTTATTTGCAAAATTGCATTCTTTACCCTGTAACACCAGTAATAAAGTCATTATATCATCTATAAGCACTCATGACTTACTTGTTAGCTATCATGGAAATTTTGCATCTTCAATTGACTCTGATGCCTGGTTTCTTACACACTGAATTGATTTATCTTCTCTTCAGTTTGTCAAAAGGTGGTTCAAGATTATACAGAGCAATGACCTTTCAGATACATATCTCTGAGCAAAAATTGGAACAGCCCTGGTAGATCTAGTGCTGTAAATATAGGCCAAATAAATTATACCTAGAACATCCACAAGGATATGACTGCTGCTGATACTAAAACATCATGCTTCTTTAAGACAAACATTTGCCCACTTGTACCTTTGCAAATACTGATGTACAATGTCAAGGATCAGCTTGCTCAGCTGGCAAGAATGTTCAACAAATTTCATGAAATAATTCTGTCACATCCTATCACTCTCACTGGCAAGAATCACCCTTTTCAAGCAATACAGTACTTGTCAGTGTGCAATAAATACATCTGAATTCATGCTGGTATGAGACTCAGAAGTTCCTAGAATCTTATCTAGTTCTCAAGCTGACAGAGCAATTCATCATTTGAGAATGAATCCTGCACCCATGCCCCCATGTTCCATCACTCCTGTGTCTTTATTAACTCTTTGTATCATGCCCCTCCTATGGCCAGTGAATACATTCAGTCAAGATACCAAAAATGCACAAGCATTCAATGAAGCTCACCTTAAAAGAATGCCATGATGTACTTGGACTAACAAGATAGTAAGCAACATAAAGAGAGCACATCTGCACCTGTCATTTTCCAAATAGCAAAGTCATTGTAAAAGATAATGTATAAGTCCATTGCATATTTTATGATGCAAATGACCCATTATGCAATGACAACAATGTGGTAAAAGACACAAAATGGATTCACTCACAATTGATTTGGATAACTTGCAAATGTTGCAAACAAGTTTGTCAGCAAACTTTGACAATCTCCACTGCATATGAAGCATCCATTGTCTCATTTGCTGTATGCATACACTGATTGAGGAGGGCATCAGAAAGCCACTGCTACTTCAGAACCATATTGGGATTAAAATGATGTGGTGATCAAGGGAAAAGGCTTATGGACACAACTGATCAGTAATATTGTCCTGCAGGCCTTGATCTTGCCAAAGACATGTTGGTTGATTTTGCTGACAAGGCTGCTCATATATGATATTTCCCAGCTCTTGACAAAAAGATGCTTGTATTGAGTAAATAACTTGTGATATGGAATCTCTGATAGCATGATACTCATCTATGATGTCTTCCAATGAGTGTTCCATAAGAATGAACTAGTGTACAAGAAGTGTGCAACTAGTGTTTCAATTCATACACTCTCTGTCCACAGCCTTCTGTGTGCCAATACTAAATGTGAAATGGACATATTCCAGGTGATATGCTTCAAACTAGATAAATTTTGTTTGTAAATGTATTTTGAGTGTCAGAAAGCAATACAGGATTCCTGCATCATGTTTTGTAATATGATCCATAACATTCACCCAAGATTGGGAGTTCACACATTGTTTCAACTCATGTAAGACAGTGAAAATAGTGTAATTCTCCAATGTGTAGTACTTGACATCTCCTGTAAGACATGCACAAGTTGCACTATCAAAAACACTCACATGAGAAGCCCAAAAAGTTACACATCCAATGAACTCAAAGTTGTAGCAATCACATAAGTTTGATAACTACATTACAAAAGTTTCAGGGGTTTCAAAAAATGATGGTTCATGGGGGCTCAACAAAAAGAGGTTTGAAAAGAAACCTGCAGTAACATTAGAGACAGAAGTAAGGCTAACAATACACACATTGTTCAATGTTCACTGGCAACTATCAAACAAGGGCAAATGTGAGGGTGAACGAATGAGAACAAGGAAGAGGAGTAAAATTGAAAAATTGGTAGGCTCTCAACAAAACAAGAACAATTGATTTTTTTTTGTTAGAAGTTTGTGCACATCATTTGATGTAGAGTGTGGCCATTTGGATGCATTACAAAGCCTCCTCCACTTCATGGGAGTTGGGGACCACAGAGATCAAATCTGAAATGCAAGGTCAAGGTTGGTATGCATAAAGTGATACAAGCTTATGTATACTAAATTGCTCTATTCTGCATTGAGGCCTGGAACCTGTTTGTGAAGAATTTGCCTAAACAAAATTGTAACCCTAGCCTGCTATGCAAGAATCACATTATGTTGGTTTGTAATGAAACAATTTACAGTGAACCACTGCCAGTTAAACAGGTAGTCCACCCATATAGACATGAACCTTGAAATTTATTAGACTTCTGCCACAAAGATGGTGTCAATTCATTCATAAAATGTATATAAAGCTTCTACAAAAGGTCTGGTAAAACTTGGTGGTTAGGAAACATTGTTACAAAAAAAAAGTGGGGTAGAAGGATTGACTTTGTTATAGGATCAAATAAATTCTGAAGGCTTTTGAAATCATTCCCAATCAATTTCCTGTCCTTGAAATACACTGTCCTTAACTCTGACAGACATTATGAATATATGTCAGCATATGTCAGCATGACATGTACTAGATAATAGTTAGATGATTGTGACAAAGAAATGATAAGTGGATACAATTATGACAATTGCAATAGCACAATAACTTACATATTTTTAAGTGCTGATACAATGCACTATTTCACAATGCATAGTGAATGAATTATGAGATCACTATGTACCATATTCCTTAATAGATATTATCTTACAGGTATACAGAGTCTTGTCACTCCTAAATCATAATATTAATGGGTAGATAATTGATTATATCTCTTGGCAGACATCATGAATTATATGCCAGTGACAGTCAGTCTGATATGCACAAGATGATAGTTGGATGATCATGATACAGAAATGATGTGTGATGACAAGTGATCATAATTGCAATGACATGCACCAATATATTATAATTCAAGAGAATTAATTATTTGTGATCACTGTCTGATCAATGATTGTGATACATTACCATAGCAGCAATCAGCCCCATTTTTTTCCCTACTTCAGGCTTGCTTGAATTTGAATTTGGTTGGACAAATACTTTCCTAAATCATTGAGTACTAATATCAGTTAAAATACATGATTAATAAATAACATTGCTTGCCATTGCCCCTACTACTACAGATGATATGGATGGCAGAGGGCACAATGTAAATAATTTGCACACTGGTGACTGATAGCAGAACTGTAACCATCTTCTCCGCCCTGGTGGAACTTCAGCCAGGAAAATTGCTATTGGCTGAAATTCAAACAGGAATCTCTGACTCAGAGTCATTGTCTTGAATCACTGAGGGTGTGTATATTCCCACTTGTTAGCTAAAGGAATTGTTGACCAAAGAAAATTTACCACTGGAAAAGATATCAGTGGTGGACTAATAATGGTGCAATGGTGCTGAAAGCTTTTGTACTAAGTAGTGCTGAGGGTGAGAGCATCAATGTCATTATGTACTACCAAGTCCTTTCTCGAATAATACCGTGACATTCATGTTGCTAACAAATGGTGCCAGCAACTCACATCAGCCCAAAGTTTCAGATGCTTAGGGTATCCAATGCCCACACCTCAAGAACCAAGCCTGGGGTGTCTGCCAAAATATCGGATACATGGATGATCACATGTTGTGCCTCGAGCGATATCCCAACCAGCTCAAATAAATAATGCCAGAACCTAGTTACATTCCTCATGCACTCGATAGAGAGAGAAAAAAAAAATGAAAAATGAAAGTGAAAGATGCCAAAAAGTTCTGCAAACGAACGCGATCACGAAACCCTGCGGTCCATATCGACATACGAACGGACGAGCGGAACGGAACGAGCGTGCGAGAATGAAAAAAAGGGGAATAAGGTGTGTGC
This sequence comes from Leccinum olivaceopallidum, assembly GCA_038091775.1. Classification (NCBI taxonomy): domain Eukaryota; kingdom Fungi; phylum Basidiomycota; class Agaricomycetes; order Boletales; family Boletaceae; genus Leccinum; species Leccinum olivaceopallidum. The sequence continues at coordinate 11,419 of JBBPPC010000299.1, read as the reverse complement.
GTGTGATCGAGCCTAAACGAACGAGTCGGGTCCCAATACGATGCTACAGAAATGAAATGAAACGCGCAAGAAACGCGTCGGATGCCATGAATGCAAGCGGAAAGAAAGAGAAACAAAACGAGAGGAAAGATAGCAAGCGACAGGACGATTGAAGAGGATATAAAAGGATTGTGAATGTAAAATAATGTCGCGAGAGATTAGAGAAAATATGATGATCTATAAAGGAACGGATGGGGTCAGTTGAGTATAAGGATGTATACGTGTCCACGCGTATTAAAAGAAAGAGGGTGGAGCGAGGTGAGGTGTGGGGTGGGAGTGGAGAAAAGGAAAGGTTACCGCCCGCTCTTCCAGCTCGAAGGCGGCGGCGCCCGACTCCGGTGTGCTGGGTTCTTGTCAGACACTCTCGTCGGTTGTGAAGTCGCCGACGTCGGAGACGAAACACCCGTCCAAGCCCGAGGTCTTGACCCACCGCCATACGCGCTCGCAGCACTATTGGGGGCACCACCACCTCCACGAGACGGCGGCGGCGGAAGGCCAAATGAATCCCCATACATGCTTCGCGTGCCCCAGCCGCCACCGCCGCCGTATTCGCTCTGCGAACTGCCGATACCCCCGTAGACCGAAGTAGTAGCGCTGGGGAATGCCACAGAGCTTCTCGACCATTGGTTGGGCGGCATGAGCATTCCCATGTTGGGCATGCTCATCATGCCTACTGGCCCCATGCCGCCACCCATACCACCATACACGCTCCCTCCACCGTATACGCTGCCCCCACTCCCGCCGCCATACACACTCCCGCCGCTCCCGCCGCCGTACACAGACCCTCCGCTCCCAAAGCCGACATTCGAACCGCGCTCCCATTCTTCGCCTGCCACTTGCATCGCATGCTGCGCGACAGCCATCTGATACGCTTGTTTCGCGACGAGAAGCGCACGCTGATGCGCAGCGAGGAACGCTGGATCGTTGTTAAACTGCGGCGGAGCCATCGGCGTCATGCCAGTACCCATGGGCTGCTGCCAAGGTCCCCAACCAGGCATCATTCCGTGCGCGCCAGGGTCCATTGTCACGTTGATCGTCGGATTGCGGCCACGTGGCCCCATGTCGTCGTCAGAGTCATCGTGCAGCAGTGGTCCACGCCCGTTGACGATCTTGCCAAGCTAAAAATAGTCAACCTGGTTAGAACGACAAAAGATCAAGGAAAAGGATAGTCAACCGACCTCGATCGCAGCCTTGGCCTCGCTACGTCTCCGCTCTCGCGTCTTTTCCTCAGGCGTGAGATCCGTCTTGGACCGCTCTCGACCACGGACGGGAGTTCGCGGATCCTCAAACGTCACGCTCGGCTTCTTGGCGTGACCCCGTGCCTTCAATGTAGAGCCCACGTCAGTGGCATCGTCTCTTGACTTCACGCCAATCTCACTGCCATCGCCGGGCGTGAACGGAGCTCGTCCGCTACTCGAGTCACCGGTAGAGCTCCCTACAGGACTCTGCCCTCGGCCGTAACGGTTATTCGCAAACGGACGCTGGGGCATCAACGATGGTTGGAATGCTTGTGATGGCACTTTGACTGAGGGCAAGGCAGGTACACGCTGCGAACGAGCTTCGGCAGGGTTCACCGCGGAGATACGCGAGGAAGAGCGTGGGCGACCGGACTTGTATTCTTCCTTGACCGAGGGAGAGTCGGGTATCGAATGGATGAGAGGAACAGGGGGGATGCGAGAGGAACTCCGTGACGACCGCGCAGCGGAGGAAACGGATAATGCATCTGACTTGTCATTCTGAGCATTCTGAGGGGAGGTCGTTGCCGCCCGTAGTCGAGTGCCTGTTTCAGGCCGGGGAGAAAGCGCGGGAGGTACGAATTTGGGCGGGTTTGGCCAAGTCGGTGAAAGCGACACTGAAGTCTCGGCGATGCTTCGCCTCTGAGGTGGCCGGGACAGCACAGAGAACGATGTGGGGGGTTCACGAGCTCGGATTGGGGTAGGTACGATGCGGTCAGAGGGTGAGGTAACAGATGGCTTGGAAGCCTCGGAGGGTTGATCAACCTCTTTATCCAGGGCGCCGACTAAACGAATAGCATTCATGAGATCGTCATCATTTTCAGGATCCTTGGGGGCAGGCACATCAGAGCTAGATCTGCGGTGATGCGCGGCAGAAGCGGGGTTATTGACTGATGTGGCATCCGGTTTGCTCACGGGCGGAGATATGGAGGGGGAAGCCGAGGAAGAGTGCACAAGGACGGCGGGAACAGAGAAGGGTTGATCTTTTTCAGCATCCTGTTCCTTGTGCTTCATATTGAGGTTCTTGAGTGAATCCTCATGCCGCAGGATAGGCGTCAGCAGTGGGGGGCCACCAGCGAGAGATTTGATGTCGATAAGCGGCTTTGCGGGCATTCGAGGTCGGCTATTGGAGAGGTTAGATGCTGAGCTTCCAGGACGCCGTGGGGGGACGAGATCAGATAAGGGCATATCTTCGGAGTCACTGTCCGAGGACTCGTCGGAGTCGTCTTTCAAGTTACGCACGGGACGCATTGGTTGTGCTAAATTAGTGACAAGGATGAGCAATACACTCCGGGCAGAGAGGAGGGGCAGACTTGCCATGCGAACTGGAAGATGAGCTGGTTCCTGCCAAGGCGGATGCCCTGCGCGCCGGACCACTGGGCGTCAACGCACTTGTCGAATAAGAAGCCCGTGGCCGAGTAAAAGGGGTGGACTGATCCGATTGATTGGTTGGTGGCGGTGCGGACCTGGGCGTCTTTGGAGGTTCTTTTTGGGAACTAGACGTAGTGGTGTGACCAATATCGGAGCGCGCACGAGGCCCCTCGGCGCGGCGAGTTACTGTCCGTTTCCGAGCAGGTTTCTGTGGGATAGGTACGCCATCGCTATCAACCTCTTCATCATCATCGGATTCCGAATCCTCCGAAGACGAATCTAGTGCGGAAGAACCGGGCCGATGGCCTGGTATGGGCGGAGAGGTGAGGCTCTTGTTCGGCTGTGGAGGTTCTGCAACCGAAACGACGGAAAGCGTGGAAGCACGTTTTCTCCCGTTGCCATCTACTCGGAGAGTGTCCGCCGTTGATGGAGGTCGGAAAGAAGGAACAGGCGAATTCGCACGGCTGCGAGCTTGTGCTTCCCTGAATGCTGCGACAGATATTCTTTGGGAAGAATCGGAGGCAACACTGTTGCCTCTCGGGCGTGGTCGGGGGGGATGAAGGAGCGGTTCACGTGATGCTGGGGGTGGCATTTCTGGTGAAGCGGTAGGAGGGTCTGTACTGATGTGGCGGAAGGACTTGAGTTGGAAAGAAGAGTTTTCCACGGAAGAATTTGTTGGGGAAATGGACGGCAGAGTCGATGGGGGTTGAGACGGTTTAGACTTTGTGCGTTCCCTGGCCCAAGAGAATAAACCTGGTGTCTTTTTGTCTGGTGGACCTGCAGAATGCGAATGCGAGTCGGTACGGACACCGATGGAAGATGGTCTAGGGGTATCAGAATAGACATTACTGGACGATGATTCATTAGGAAGAGAGTGGAAGGAATCGTTGAATGCTCCGAAGAGAGACGATTTACGAGGAGGAGGAGAAAGGTCGTGACCAGGATCGGAAGTCACGCTTGATATGTAGGCCTCATCGTTGAGAGAGACGACCGGCTCCTTGGGACCTAACCTGGTAACGGGTCCTCTGCGACGGAAGGGCAACCTAAATTTGCCAGACGAGGCTGCAGCGGGCAAATTGTAGACGGACTGTTGGGTTTTGGGAGACTTGTCAAAGTCACCGCCGTCTGTAGAGCCTCTGTTGCTAGCTGAGGATGCTACTGACTCTGTTGTCGTTGATGGTACATGTCTGGAGGAGGAGCGAGTACGCTTGTTGAATAGACCTCCAATCAGCAGGGGCATGAAGAAAGCGAGGAAACGAGCGTGAGTTGTATACAAACACTTGTCCTTGACTATATTAGGAACAGGCGTGCCTTTCACGTTGCCGTTGCCCGTCAATTTTCAAATCTCTCGGGCGCGCGACGGTCGACCAATCCTGGCGAATCTCCTCAACATTCAATCACAACCCCATTCGTATACATCCTGGCGTCGCTTTTATCTTGGCTTCTTTCCCCTTATCTGATGTGCAATTACTTGGTAATGACGTAGTCTACTACCTCGAACGTAGTCTTGCTTTTCTCTTGAACATGGCGGCTCATGCCCCACCCGGCAACGTGTGACCCCACGAGGTTCTGTAGTAATAATCGTGTTCAGGGTCTGCGGCAATATGCACACATCGAGTTGCGGTGATTCACTGACATGGAGATTCCCCGCACCAACGCCCTCTGCGTATCCAACTTTGTTTCCGTCTTTGAAAACCATAAATGTAGGTACCTGAAACAGATTAGCTGACAATGACTTTGAACTCGATTGTCCACACACCACGCGCACATCAGCCTCTAGCACGACCTCGTCTGCTGTGTCGACGTCTACACGGTAGAAGTCTATGCCAAGTAACTCGAATGTGTCTAACAAGTCCGTAAACTGGGAACAGCCATTCCATTCTGCGTGAAAGTCGATGATGGCCACCCGTCCGTTGTTCAAGTTGATCTGCATGGCATGCATGTACAGCCTTCAATCGTTTGAAATGGGGAAAGTGACTTACTATGTTATTGAACTCCTTGGAGTTGCTAATCTTTTTAGAGGTCATTTACGGGAAAAGAAAAAGTGAATGAAAACTGTAGTCAGAGTGAGACTCTTAAGTACGACGTACGCAGAACAGCCTCGTGGAGTCTCACTGTATCATATGGGGAAGAAGTCAAAAGTCGTTGGGGTGTCAACTCCACAAGTAGACTCTCTTTGCGGCCGGGAGGACAACAATATTCGGACCAGAGTCACTGGATCACTTTCTCGGTGCCGTGGAGCACAGTCAAGGATCTATTTCATTCGGCATCAGTTGACATCACACGGATGGCTCGAGTTCTCCAGAATCGTCATTTTGCGGATGAGCGTTAAGGAGGGGGTTGTGTGTACACCACAGTGAGGGTTCTCGTCCGGTCGTTCCTGGTTTCCCGTCGGCAATGCATTTCCTTTATTGGCGATGGCTCATACGTGCGACATATCTCGGCCTTGTTCGATGGACTGGGCTCAAAGAGTACTAGTGCTGCTCTGTCATCGTATCCACAACGACCCAACCAGCGTCTAGCCACGTTATGCCGTCCAACTTCTTTTCCAAACTTGTCAAGAACGCACAGGGACCGCAAAAGCGTACTTCCAGCGACGAGCAAGGAATGCCATCGATGCCAGGTCCACCCCTCTCTCAAACAACGTCGACGTCACAGTATTCTTCCTCTCCTCATCATAGTACCATATACGGAGAATCCACTTCCTCCAGCTCCAACGGCAGCTTCAAAATCGGTGTCGTTCCCCCTTCACCCCGTCCAACCGAGTCAGACTTATCCCTGTATTCCAACCAACGACCATCAATTGAACAGGTACACCAAGCTTCGCTACAGCACCGCCGTGTCCGCTCTCAGGACCGTGAGCGACATATCCCAGACAGACACGAGGTCTCGCTTGCGGCCCGGCCCGCAAGTGACATAACGTCTTCAATTGACGAGACGGACCTTACACCAACACCTGCTCGTCCTGCCCAAACTTTCGACTGGAACTCGTTCCACTCTGCCAACTCCCCCACAGGCTCCCTCCGTAAACTCTCTCCCGCTTCCTCCACAGGAAATCTCAGAGGCTTCGTCGACAAGCAAACCACACGTCCACAAACTCCTGGAACGACTGTCAAGCTAAAATCCTCCAAGCGTTCGCTTCGCCCGACGACACAGCCCCCTCCTCTTCTAAACTCGGAACAGGGCAAACCTAGTGTCATGGATGTCCAACAGAAAGCTGGTCGCCACGAGGACCGCTTCGTCCCTGTCTCAAACATGGTCTCTGAGCCTCCTACAACTGCCTCCCCAAACGCGCGGTCACAAGACCACATTGGAGCGACGAGCGACGCGGACGTCAAATCCGTTCGTTCCAGGGCAAGTTCAAGTTCGAAGCCCAAGTCCGCCAAGCGCAGAGTATCCAGCCCTCGCAAACCCAGTGCCGCAGCATTCGGAGCAACCATGCCCAACACGTTTCAAGTGCCACCTGTGCCACCTTTACCGACTCCTGTTTCCAAGTCCACGCTCTCCGTGAATGGTTCTATGCCAGGAGGAGACTCGTCGACCCCGGTACAGGCACCCGAAGCAACCCCAACGCGCTCTTCCGCTCACCCACGTTCTCCAAACGTCTCACTAACGAGAAGCGATTTCTCGGATGGAGATACTTTTGTTTCTAGTGGAGATGAATCAGGTTCGTCCTGCGATGAGTTGGACTTGAACGAGCAAGATATTCCGGTCACCGGTTTCGCTGTCGCTAGCAGCAGGCGTAACGCCGATTTTCATGAGCTCTTTCCTAATATTCCTGAAGGCGACTACCTTATTGAAGGTGACGAGACATATCCTTGTTGTAAGACACTTCGCTCAGAACCTTCGATTCTAGATTACGGCTGTGCGCTCCAGCGAGAAATTCTAATTCAGGGACGGTTGTACATCTCGGAAAATCATATTTGCTTCCATGCCAATATTTTTGGTTGGATAACGGACGTACGTATGCGTCTGATCGAGTTGCATCGCAGTCTGATCCCTGTGACAGCTTTCTATTCCTATATACGAGATCACAGGGCTAGAGAAGAAGATGACCGCATTCGTCATTCCAAATGCCATACAGATCACAACCCGCCAAGCCAAATACACATTTGCATCCTTCCTTGCCCGGGATACGACATATGATGTCATTGCCAACATCTGGCGACTCGCACGACCGGAGGAAACCCTCGAGGTGGATAGTCGCAACACGTCCATCCGGGACATGGTTCCTACCCCCGCGAGTGTCTCGGAAGGGTCGAGGAAAGAACAACCTGCAGCAGGCGACGGCAAAGTGTCGCATTGTGCATGTTCAAAGGACGGCACTCACTTGAGCGAACTCGCGCTCGAGACCGTTGTGCTAGGCACGCCCGAGAAGATATACAACCTCATATTCGCAAGCGGGTTCATGAAAGACTTTATGAAGGTGGATCAACGGCTAAGCGGTACGCACTCTTGGCGTCGTTCCATTCCTCGTTCTGACGTTCTCGTTTTAGATGTCCAGATATCAGATTGGGCACCCATCGAGCCAGGATCCAAGCTTCTGCAACGCAACATGTCGTTCATCAAGCCGCTTAACAATAGCGTCGGTCCTAAACAGACAAAATGCGAGCTTCACGACGAAGCTGTGCACTGCGACTTTGACGACTACGTGGTTATGGTGACGACCACCAGATCGCCGGATGTGCCGAGCGGTGGCGTGTTTCTGGTCAAGACCCGAACGTGTCTCATGTGGGCGAGTTCCATCACGACACGCGTTGTCGTCACGACGCAGGTGGAGTGGACGGGGAGGAGTTTCATCAAGGGTAACTCGATCTGTGTCCTCTTTTCATTTACCCAAACATTGACTCTCTCTTCTGTGTCTTTCAGGTCTGATTGAGAGGTCCGCGATTGAGGGGCAGAGGGCCTATCATTCCGATCTGGACAAGGCAATGCGGATGTACATCCAAGAGCATCAGGCAGAGTTCATCCCGGAGGGAATCGATCCGAGTGCAGTCGCGCCCGTCGAGCCGCTCACGCCACTCACCGACGCCAATGGAGGCTCCGAGGCCATATCAGCCCAGGACCGCGAACGTGACCGGAACCGACGAGGGATGCAATGGGCATACGACACGTTCGACGGTGCGTACCACGTCGCCGAGCGATCCACCAAGGGTGCGCTCGAGCTGGTCAAGGAAGCGTGGGAGCAGTCGTCTTCGACGACGATTCTGTGGTTCGTGATCGTGTTGTTGGTGCTGAGCAATGTGTGGACGTTGGCTCTGGTTGGGAATCGGGAGGAGGTGGGGAGGAGGAAGGAAATGAAGCGGGCGGATGAGAAGGAGCGGTGGTTGCAGGGGGTGGTTGCGGGGGTGTGGGAGGAGTTGGCGGTTGAGCGGGCGAAGGTGGGTCCAGGAGGGGGTGGTGGTGGTGGTGGTGTGTTGGTGCCGTTGGCGTCGGTGCCAATGGGGGACGTGCAGGCGGAGGTAGCGAACATCGGCAAGGTGTTGGATACGGTGGAGCAGCGTGTGCGGACGATTCGGGAGAGTTTGGAGGGGCTCAATTAATGGTCAACGTTCATTCGTTTTTTTCTATTCTGTTCATTGGCCGAGACGATGGACGTCTCTAGTAAATTGACATTCATTTAAAGAATAATACGATGGTTATTACATGACGACTATACTTAGATGGTAGTGGTCGGCGGCTAACCCCTGATCTGAAGTCACATTCACATTCTGTTTTGAACTACCATCTTCAAGATCGCCATCAACGTTAACATCAACTCCTGACTGTGCTCGAAACGAAAGACATGGCACGCAAAGGATGGTATGAGGCTCTAGCCGACGCTTTACAGCAAGACAACACCACGCGTTAGTACCTCTAGCGCTTTTTCTCGCCTTACACTCACACTACCCCTTTTTCTAGCGTTTACAACCATGCAACTTGCCACGATCGACACATCGTCGCAACCACGCGTCCGCTCGCTCATCCACCGCGAATTCCTCACTGCCTCCACACTTCCGAACCACCCGCTGATCCTCACCACGACGGACGTGCGGACGCCCAAGGTCTTCGAGCTAGAACACGAACGGCGTGTCGAGGTCCTGTACTGGATCCCGGGGACGCGAGAGCAGTTCCGGATCACCGGACAGGTGTCGGTCGTGCGCGCGCCTGCGATCCAAGGTGCGGATCCTGCGCCGATGGGCGTCGTGTATAAGGCGCTGTGCGACGAGGGGTTCGACTGGGAGGCGAAGCGAGTGGATGTGTTTGATGGGATGAGTGCGCGGATGAAGGCGGGGTGGTGCCGCCCTGTTCCTGGTACGCCATTGGGCGGGGACGGGGAGGAGGAGATGCGGAGGTGGCCGCAGAAGCTGCCCAAATTGGGGGAGGCTGTTGGGGAGGAGGAGAAGAGGAATTTGGAGAAGGCGTTGGCGAACTTTGCGTTGGTGGTCGTCGAGCCGGTTGAGGTGGATTATGTGGAACTTGGTGGGGAGCTTGATAGGAGGACGCTGTTTGAGAGGTGTCTGAAGGGTGAGGGTGTTGAATGGAAGGCGACTTTGGTCGTGCCGTAGGTTCGGACGGAAGGACAGAGTTTATTTCATTTGTAGGTTTACCATAGTGTTGTAGACGTATCGTTATAGACGACTAGTATCGACGGGAGCATGCTTTACGACGAAGGCCTGGAATGAATTCAATGAAACAAGACATCAGACATTCACCGACATCACGTTCAGCAGGGAAAGACGCACAGAAAGTGCTCCAGAATCTGAGCCTACTACTGTGCCGATTGCGTCTCCACCCTTGAACGCGATAATGGTAGGTACCTTTATATCAGGGGGCGTATAAGTGAGCGCCTGTGATCTAACAAGATCTGAGCATACGCTGGTTATGCGAACTTCATGTGCGACTTGTTCGTGCTTGTCTATATCGACACTGTAAAATTTGGCGACAGAGCCATGGTCGTTGGAGAGACTGTCATAAAGAGGTTTGATAGCTCTGCATGGTCCACACCACTCTGCCCCAAAGTCGATGAACACGATCTGGTCGCCGTTTATCTTGGGTAAGGATGTGAGCCTGGTAATCCGGGTGCGTCGTGAGTTCGGCTTACGACGTTGTAGAATTCTGGAAAAGAGGAGATCTGTATCACCGTCATCGCTAATGCGAGAAAGATGATTGGCAAATTATGAGTATCGTTTCCGCACTGGCTCGTCCAATCAGTGCCATAATGAATGTCCCTTCCAGGAATCCAGATTTGTGTGTGATAATATTATCGTGTCCTTTGTGTCACAGCAAGGGAGTTCATGATATCCTAGATTGAGTACTTAGGCTATCATCAACTGAGCGAAGTTCGAATCGTGGGATATATTGTGTGATGCCAAGTCCTCTGAGCTTTGTAATGAGCATTGCGGAAACAGAGTCACTGTTTGGTCCTTACTTATTCCAGCCCGCCAGTTCAGGCAATGTCGCAGACCTCAGAGCTGCACAGTCCACCGGATCCTCGCCTCCTCGCCCAAGCGAGCCACGTATTTCGGGGGCAACACACGAGGGCGTCAAAACTTCCATTTTTCTCCTACCCATCTCCGGACTAGGATGGGTAGGGGTACCCGGGTAACCTGTGATGGTCAACCTGCGGGTCGTTTGCGGGTGGGTTACCACGAGTATGGGTTACCTGTAGGGTGTGAACCCGGGTGAGTACGGGCGAGGAGGGGCCAAAAGTGGGCCTACCCGGGTATACGGGGCCCGTGCCAGGTCATCCGACGTCCAAGTCGTAGTACGTCAAATGTCTGCCATGGAATGTAATGTAATGCAAGTTGTCACAGTGCTCCTGGTTATAGGAACTATTTGACTGCGGCTGCTGGCCCTCGCGACTCTAAAGGTGAGGCCATTTGCCAGTGAACATTTTCTAATAAAAAGTTGCAATACTTTGAGGAAAATTGCGACTGGCGACCCGATGATGTAGGAGAGGTCAGGCGTTTGGTCACTAGTATAGCTCTAGTAGGCAGCCGAACACAACGACGAATTGTAAAGCTTACTCTCTGAAATCAATAAAATGTTTGATCTCTTTACTGTACCTTTCTGTATGGATGCAACCGTAACGCGTAACGCCGGGGAGGTTGCGTTGCTAAAAGTAACGCGTAACGGGGGGTTGGTTGCCTGCTCATGATAGCAACGTCACGCGTAACGGGGGCCACAGAACAGTGTTTTTTTCACTTTCTATTATTGTAGTACTTTGTTTTGTATGTCGAGTACCACCTATGATCGAAGCCTAAACCAGGCCAGTGCTCGTTGATGTCGGTAAAATTTTGCTACGCTTCCAGCCAAATGCTAGTGGTTGCTAAAACTAACAACCGTGACGGGTAACGGGGGTCCGGTTGCTAACTCTGGAGTCAGGGGTACCCGTAACGCCTCAAAACCCGCTTGCATCCATACAGAAAGGTACAAGTATGTCAGAGTCGGGGACTGGCGCGGGCGCCGCTACGATTTCTTAGGTGAGCATTATGACTCTAAGGTATATCATTCCGCCGTGAGGCGTACGCAGCCGCGGCAACCCAAGATATATCTACACAGGACTTGCCATGCCAAGTCTTTCGTTCTTTTCCCCGAACAAGAGACGTCCCCGTCTTCCATGCATTGTTGTTCATAACTCCATCGAACAAGCCTCAACATGCTCGGTTTGTTTCTCAGGCAGTTTGCGGCGCTTTTCTGGAAGAACTGGATCGTTCTGTCCAAGCACATAATCGTGAGTGGGTCCGAGTGGCCGTCGCAACATCCCTAACAGTTCACGCAGCTCAACTCTG
>JBBPPC010000298.1:0-23671 GCA_038091775.1 Leccinum olivaceopallidum | reverse complement strand
AATGACATCCTTTTTCGTTTGGCCTGGCATCGGCTATCCCAGCTCCACTTGCAGATTTTTGAAAGGCATTGGCATGTGAAAGAACGAAGTCTGTCAGGACGGGAGACTCTGGAAGTGACACGAACCAAGCGGTATATAATTGACATGATATGATCACAGTCGATGCTGCTAATATGAGTGAGCTGGCGAGGTTATATGTACTTTTTGTGCTCCCGCGTGCTAAGCGACAGAGAAGAGAAGACAGAGAATTTGCATGCCGTTCTGGCGGCCACCAGTGGTGCTAATGTTATCGTCGTTGTGAACGATGCGGGTCATCATAGTTTGTCCGGCGCCCCTGCGTGACTGCGATGTTGGATCGTTCACATGTGACAGTTTGACAATCGCCTTTCTCGATCGATCGTGAATCCTTCAACGCACATACATGCCATTGGGTCGGGTATTTCATGTAAGCACGTCGATGATTAGCACCTGAGCAAGTCCGAGGTTCCACTGGAACGTTCAAATTTCAAACACAATATCCCATCCGCCGTGGCGCCAGCCAAAAATTGCCTTCCGTGTCAGGGTTAGCATGTCGGCATCTCTCCTGCATGGACAGCCCAATTAATGTAATTAATCCAAGTACATTATTCCGGCGTGCGTATCCCGCGAGCGAAGAGGAAGAGATCGCAACTCAGTAAGCGCGGAGTCGATTCGTCAAACTTTGATTACCCCTTGTAACAATGTAGCATGTGATGCGGCGGACCAAGCCTCATCGACATTGATCATATCAGTGGTTACAGATACCGTGATGATCGTGATGAAGGCAAACTGGGGCGGAGGATACTTCGGATGATCTAAGCCGAATGCCCTACCGTTCTCCCGCGTGGTTCTTCAAGGGATAGAACCAGATCGCTTCGCTCGCTCGCCCGCAATGAAAAGGTGTTTGATGCCGGCGCAATGGGTCCGCCAAGATTTCGCTAGTGTGTTCACTATTTTCCTAAATCTAGCTTCTTGACCTTTTTATAACTAGTCTGCATCTCCATTTCTAAATAGACGCTACCGAGCTCGTCTTTAGATCTGGCTGCGTTTTGTCGGTCCTTCCCAGGGAATACGTATTTCGCCAAGTATTCGACGTTTCGTCCGCTAGCGATGGCATTAGCCCCTCTCTCTCCCGTTTCTGCATAAATAACGGCCGCTCATACGATCCAGGTTAACGCCACTCGTGCCCCCCTTCCCGTGCCCCCTTAGCTGTGTCCTTGCCAAGTGCAGCCTCCCTACTGTATTCCTAATGTCTCATGTGCGTGCTTGCCCCATCGATTGATGAGTCCAACTAATTCACGTTTGGCTTGCAGTCAATGCCAGTGTATCCTCACTACAACGTCCAAACTGGACACGAAGAGGTTCCGAGAGTGCCACGAAGGACACCGATGGCGTGCCAATTCTGTCGAGGTAGGCTCGTTCCTAGCTCTGTGTTCACTCCCAAAATCTCAACGCCAACGTCATCTCCTTTTATCCCCTAGGTCGGAAGCTCAAGTGCGACGGCAGTCGGCCGAGCTGTGGCAATTGTCATCGTCGCGGTTATCCCTGCGTATACGTGCCAGTGTACGTCACCATCTCTCTTTTTCTTTACCACGTGGGAAGAAAAATACTTGCTCCCTATTGCACTCAACTTTCTTTTCCTGGTTCTCTTTCTCTCTTGTGCTGACGCTCTTCGGTAGATCTGCTGAGCAGCAAAAATAGACTCCGCCGTCCGAGTGGTTCTAAGAAACCATCCTCTTTCGCTTCCGTGCTGCACAAGAGTTAATGCCATCCATTCGCACGATCGAACCGCTCCACTTCTTTTCGTCTCCGACGGGCTCTCGAGGCCCCCAGCCACCACGACTGGGATGGATGTGAACGTCGTGACTGCAGTCACTGGGGACAACGGACGGCCTCCGTAGATGAATTATCCATACGTACATTGCATAATCCGAATCGCATGATTAATAACGCTGCTACCAGAGCCCAGACTCCGAGTTTTTTTGCGGCGTGTTGTCAGTGATGCCAATAGAGCGCTGATATCTCGTACTCAGCTGGAATCATCCAACGATCACCTCGGATGTTTGAAGAGCATTCGGCCGGCGGGTTCTTAAATGATCGCCATTCCATCGAGATTTCCATACCAGCTAATCTGACAGAGCATGGCGCTTGCTTCTCTCTCTCCCTTTCTTCCCTCAGGCTCCTCCTTTTAAGTATAAAACAAAAGAAAATAAATTTCGTGCCGGCATGGATCGTGAAATGTAGCAGGAGGCCTGAGAAGTGTTCTTTTGCGTCGTTCTAATCTCATCATCGTCGCTCCATTCGGGAATCGAGAAGTTCGTTATCAGCGCCCGCTGGCCCCATGACAGTATCCAGATCCGTCCACCAGAACATCAGAGAGAGGCTATGCGAGCACAAGCCAGACTATCTATAGCTACATTTGTCATAAATGTGATCTCAAGCTGCGCCCTGGGGCGGTCCCTGAAGTTGTCGGCTCAAAATCGAAAACAGTTTTGTGGACATTACTCGTCTTTTTTTGGGTTTGTTTTTTTCGGCCAGGTTCGCCTCAAAGAATGTCGCGCTCCCTTGTCTCACGCTCATCCCGTTACGAACGGCATGCCGACCTCTGTTGCATTGGAAAATACGAGGAAAAAAAATCAAGATCGGAATGGAACATATGGAACAGATCTCCAACAGATCTCGATTGTTTTTTTTCTTCATTTTTTTCCTTGTATCCGTCGCTTACTGCCATCGCCGAGGAACACGACGACCCTGGTCCTACGAGCGTTCCGCGACGCTCATTTCGGGTTTTCGGAAAGTGGGGGGTTGACTGAGCCGATGCGCAATTAAGCATTCGTCTTCTGAAAGTGTATTTACATATCCGCTGGCACAGCCAAGTTCCTTTTTTTTTTTAGGAAACCATGGAATCGTACACGTATTGATGTGTGGATGGCGGCGAGGGATATGATTTAATTGGGTGGCTCGGCGTCCCCACTATGTACTTTCCTGAAAGTGCCAACTTGGGCGTGAAACGATGACGAAGGTGCGTGTAACAGTTTTGTAATCTGTGGATGATGAATGAGAGATCGAAGGTGGCTCGAGTCGAAGATTGAACGGGCGTCGCGCTCTGCCGGTGAAGAATGGTTGCACGATAAGGTCGGATAGATCTATAGAGGGGAGATCATCGCCCAAGTCCCTCTCTCCCTGGAAATGAGCGCATTTTCATCAGTGAGAGATAATTTGAGGAGTGCTTATGAACCGCTCGAACCGCTCGCTCTCCACGGACCCGTTGAGCGGCGGCGTTCCCGGGACGGGATCAGATTAGCCGATTCGAGTGATTCAGCGCGATGTGGCTGGGGGAAAAAAGAGTTGGCATTGCAGAGGTTGTGATGGAGATTAGTGTCTCTTATGCTGTGCCAGTTGCGACCTGCGGCGGAGCCTGTCGTTCAAATCACAGTCTGCCAGCGTTAGTGCACGTTAGTGTTTAAACCTTGTTGTACTTGCCGCGAGGCGCAAAGTTGACACGGCAGCAATTTACCGTTCAAGGTAGTTCATCAATTACGTAAAGTACACGCCAGCGCAACATTTGCCAATTAACTTTTCGAGAACTTTGCCAAGTTATGCAAGGAACTGTGACGGTCCTTTCGGACGATTTCCTCATAACTCCCGCACCTGCGGCCGCGTATTACATCCCAAACTTCATTACCGTCGAAGAAGAGGAGTACATTCTTCGCAAGGCAAGTTAACGACATGCATATACGGCGCGATAACGCAAGCTGGTCGTACATGCATGTCAACTCTCGTTGTAGGCATCGGCGCACTAACGCCAAGTGGCTAGATCGACGAGTCACCTAAAGCCAGTTGGAAAACACTTGGCAATCGCAGGTAAAGTCTATCAGTATCTCCGTGTATCAGTCGCTTAAAGTTGCTGCATCATGGGTCTCGGTTCGTAACGTCTAATTGTTTTGCTTCCTAGGTTGCAATTATGGGGTGAGGCGTGCATTGTGGGGTCGCTCGCTTGAATCACACTATTTTGGCTAGGCGGTGAGATAGTACAGAAAAATGTACTATTCCGTGCGGAGATGCCTCCATTTTTAACCTCATAGTGGGCGGCTTTCCATGGGAGTTACCTTTTGCAAGTTAGCTAAGTGGGGCGTAGTCCTAACGTTATAGGTCGCTTGAAGGAAACTAAAGCGTTTGAGTTTTCCCCACACAAAGAACCTAATCATGTTATCCTAAATGAGGTTAGTCATATGCACCTCGCCTGATCACTTATGTTTACTAGATGCGCAGTATCTTGTTGGACAAGGCATCATGGTGAGAAAACGGCCACATTGTAATCGTATCGGTTCATCCACATTGATTCAAACCAAGCCACATGAAGATGGACCTTCTTACTATCCGGTAGTTGGGACCGTGTCTTTGGGATCACATGCGGTCTTCCATTATTACACGTACAGCCCGGAGAGCGATCGGACGACTTTCGATGTGACGCACCCGAGTTCGGGTCGCGCAATTCACCCGAAACCGATATTATCTGTGTTCCTCGAGCCTCGGAGCGTCATTATAACGACAGGTGATTTGTATGCCTCGCACCTGCACGGCATAGACGGCGTGACGGACGATGTGTTCTTGGGCAATGGGAGGGTACGGTGTCCTACTGGGGACGAAGTAGTGTTGTCGAATTGGCAGAAGGTTCAAGCGACGGGGTTGAGTGATGTGTTACGCTACGGAGGGACACTTGGCAGGCAGACGAGGTATAGCTTGACCTGCAGGGATGTGGAGAAGGTGGTGACCCCGATGAAAGGGCAACTCCGCTGGAGGACACCGGGACTAAGACATGGAGGTCAATAGACCACAGACTTGCTATTGCTTCCGCGTCATCCCGTCGGAACAAATTCTTAGTCATTACTGTACACAAAGTTCACACACAACCACTTCGTGCCGCAGTCCTTTGTTTAACACAACCACAACAACATTCACCTTCACTTCGTCGCCGTCGTCGTGCGGTCATGTCCTCGACAAAACCTGCCAAAGATTCAGGCCAGCTGAACCCGCGAACAACTCACTATGAGTTCATGGGCCCGCCTGGGGCCTTGCTCATTACCATAGGTGTACCCATGATGACTTACCTGCTCTATTTCGGTTGTTCAGAGTCTGCTGGAGCTTGTCCGCCTTCCTATGTTCTCTCCCCCACTCTCTTAGCTGCACGTTTGCAGGAGGCTGTTACCGACACCAATTTTTGGGGCAGTCTCTGGGACACAGAAGCTGCGTTAATCTATTTGGGTTGGTATGCTTTCTGTGTGGTTGCGTGGGCAATCTTGCCGGGAGACTGGGTAGAAGGTAGCACAATGAGAAATGGGTTGAAAAAAAAGTATAAGATCAATGGTGCATTTCGCTGTTTCTGTCGCATATAAATGACGTTGACGCCATGTCGTAGCGTTTTCGACTTTCCTCCTTGCTCTGGGCATCACTGGTGGCTACATCATCCGCTATGGTCCCGAGTCGTTCACTTTCCTCTACGATAAATGGCTCGGTTTCGTCACGGCATCCCTCGTCATGTCCATCGTGCAGGCGGCGGCGGTGTACGCTGGTTCTTTCAGGACAGGCGCGCTGCTGGCCCTTGGGGGTAACTCCGGTAACCCAATCTATGATGTCCGTTTGGTTTCCTATATTTTTCTTCCGTGTTTGTTTGACGCTTGTTCGTTCAGTTCTACATCGGTCGGGAGTTGAACCCCTCCATCGACTTGTTTGACATCAAATCGTTCAATGAGCTCCGCCCTGGACTCATCCTCTGGGTTCTCATTGACATCAGCATGGTGTGTGCGCAGGCCGCGAGGCGCGGTGCTTGGGAACACGTCACGTGGAGTATGTGGCTCGTCCTCGCCTTCCAGGGTTTTTATGTCGCAGATGGTTTGTACAATGAGGCGAGTGATTTTGAGCGACTGTTTTCTCATTCTTGACGATGTCCTGATTATTGTGCAGCCCGCCATTTTGACAACCATGGACATCACGACCGATGGTTTCGGATTCATGCTATCAGTTGGCGATCTGACCTGGGTACCCTTTGTGTACTCGCTCCAGGCGCGTTATCTTGTCTTCAAACCTGTAGAGTTGGATGTTGCGGGCACCGTTGGCATCCTGGCTGTCAATGCCCTAGGCTATTGGATCTTCAGAGCCGCTAACGGAGAGAAGAATGACTTCAGGAACGGCAAGAATCCAAAGAGTGCGTAGTCATATAACGTAACGTTTCGGGGACTGACGTGAGCAACACAGACCTGAAATTCATGACGACGGAGAGAGGATCGAGATTGCTTACCTCGGGTTGGTGGGGACGATCTCGCCATCCAAACTATCTGTACGTCTTCTAGCCTGTTTTCGCGAATATGATATTGATCCTTGGGTTTGTTTCCTATGCCATAGCGGTGACATACTCATGGCGCTTGCTTGGTCTCTCCCAACGGGATTCGAAACCCCCATCACGTATTTCTATGTCATCTACTTTGCAGTGTTACTTATCCACAGGCAAAGGAGGGATGACGAGAATTGCGAAAAGAAGTAAGCATCACCTTAATTCAGTTTAGCTTATTGATTTGACCTCGTTGCAGGTATGGCAGAGACTGGGAAAAGTACAAGAAGCTCGTTCCCTATCGTATCATTCCATACGTATATTAAGTCCACACAGTCCAGTTGCATAATTGATGTTTGTCACGCTGATGCGATAGTGGGGAGGCGGACTAATCACTCAGATTCCCATCTACTCCACAAGCAACTCGTCACCGCGCATCGGTCATTAATTCATTCTGCTTATGCATAAATCACCGAGTGTGGCGTGGGACACCATGCAACCTTGCTCGAATTTTTGTCAGCGTGACCAACGCGTCCGGGCGGCTTACCGAAGCGATGAGATTAAACAATCTTCTCAGTCTCTTTATAAATGGGACTGGCGATAGATCTCAATTTAGCCCCAAACAATATTTGCCTTAGCATCCACAAACAACTATGTCTGATGTCAAGATCTGGTTTGGTGGGTTATATCGATGTTGGCTGCCTAATAGAGTTACTGACCACACCCTTTGAAACAGTCACTGGCGCCTCCTCTGGGTTCGGTCGCGCTATGACCGAGCATCTACTCGAGATCGGAAACAAGGTTGTCGCCACACTTCGCAGGCCGGAGGCGCTTTCTGGCCTGCAAGCCCGCTATCCCCCATCTCAGCTCGTCGTCGTCAAGGCGGACGTAACCGAGCCAGCCGAGATCACCGCAGCGTTCGCCAAAGCTCAAGAGGTATTTGGCAGGATCGACGTCGTGTTCAACAATGCAGGCGTGGTGATGTCGAGCGAGGTAGAGTCTGCGGACGAGGCGGCTGCGCGGCGGGTATTCGACGTCAATTTTTGGGGTGCGGCCCGGGTAAGCACAGAGGCGGTGCGGTTTTTCAGGGAGGTCAATAGACCTATGGGTGGCAGACTGATACAGGTCTCCTCCCAAGTGGGCCTCGTCGGCGGCGCGGTGTATGGGTTCTATAGTGCATCGTAAGTGTCGTATCGGTGTTTCTACTAACTCGTGAAGCTGACTTTTCTTTACGGCCGACAGAAAGTTTGGTAAGCAGGGTGTATCGATTGTTCTTTTTCCCTAATTGAGCTTCTCTGCCCGTATATCTAGCTCTGGAAGGTCTGACCGAATGCTTGGCGGACGAACTCGATCCGGCATGGAACATCAAGGTTTATATGTGTGCTTTCATGTCCCACTGATACCGTTTTAACCGGACTTTTTTTTTGTCATGAAATTCAAGGTTACGCTCATCGAACCCGGCCCATTCCGTACCGAGATCTTCCAAAATGACATATATGATGCGCCCCAGCATCCAGCATACGCGGATCCGAATTCCCGCGCATCACAAGCTCGGAAGCGCATTGCGTCGACGAAGATTTTCGACGGGAATCCTGAGAAGGCAGTGATCGTGATCGAAAAGGTTTCACGACTTGAAGACCCGCCGGTACGGTTTCCGTTGCACAGGAGGGTCGTGGCTAGGATGAGGGAGAAGGCAAGGGGTTTGTTGGAGGTGGCTGACAGGTATGAAAGCTGGAATGATGATCTGTACCATGACGATTAGAAAACGACGACTGGGTTCGTCTGCAATTAGTATCCAGTGTGGAGATGTTTAATGTCAGGTCGACTGATCCTTCTTGGCAGACTAAACAAAACCAAAATGCAAGTGTTTGGAACACAGCACAAGGAATCGAATCTTCATGGGCCCACGCGAACTTTGAGATGGTTGCTGCCACTTCGCCATTCGATTAGTGCAAAGCCACCGATCGTATGTGTTGAACAGTCACTGGCGTCTCATCCGATTTCGGCTGTGCTACGACCGAACATCTGCTCAAGGCTGGAAACAAAGTCGTTGCCACCGTCCGCGGAAGCTCCCTATCATCAAGACGGACATGACCAAGACGACGTCACTGCGGCGTTTTCCCAGGCCAAAGAAGTGTTTGGCAGGATCGATGTCCGAGTCGCGTGCAACAATGCGGGTGTGATAACCTTGGGCGAGGTAGAGGCCATGGACGAGGCGCGGCAGATCTCTGATGTCAACTTTTGAGGCGCGGCTCGGGTGAGCAGGGAAGCAGTGCGGTTCTTCAGGGAGGTCAACAGACCTATGGGAGGAAGGGTGCTGCAGGTCTCGATTCTGGGCTTCGCCGGCAATGCGGAGAACGGCTTCTACAGCGCGCGTTGACCGTGGTGACACCGAGGTTCTTCGGGCAAACAGAAAGTTTGGTTAGTGCCTGCGTTGTTCATTGTCGAGCTCATCTGACTGTATATCCAGCTTTAAAAGGCTTTACAAAAGGTTTGGCAGACGAACACGACCCGGCATCGAGCATCAAGGTTGTGCACCATTCGATTCCTTATTCCAAGCGTTCTAACCGACGCGGTGTTCTTGGTCAACGAGACACTGCAGAGGGACGATCCGGGTTTCATGCCGTCGATCATGGAAATATCGGAAGCTGGCAGTCCGGCATTCGAGTATCGCAACGTACAAAGAGAGACGCCGAACCTGCACGCGCTTCCACGCCATATAAATAGTCTAGCGGCGAGGGTGGGCGTGGAGGAGGGTCAAAATAGCAGGGACATGCAAGACTTTGAAGTACTTGCGATCAAATTGAATTTGAAGGTTGGGTCTAATGACCAAGGCGCGCAAGTTGTGCTCCTCCAATGTTCCAACCATGGCCCTCTGTATCTCCTCTCACTTTATCATGTTCAGACTAGTCCCCATCATCATTATTCATTATTCAGAACTGGCGACACTATCGTACTCCTTCTAATTGACATTTACAGCATCGCATTGGCAGCTCACAGTCCGACTTGGTACAGATTAATGTTAACATCACCCATTCTAACATTCTAGTACTGTAGAGAACACGACCCGCAGGTGACCCGGTCAACCTGCAGATGATACCCGGGTATACCCAAGTTAGGCCCTAGGTAAGGAGCTGGTTTATCAAGACGGGGCCCTGATAAACCTGCTCCCTACCCTTCGCCCTCCCCCTTTCCTGCCTTCGGCGCCGAGCATCTTGGATCCGTTCAAGTTGCTCGAAGAGGACTTCATTGGCCATTTGCAGGTTTTAGCGCTCAGTCACTCGTTCATCCTCGGGTACGTGGTTCCCATAGAACTGAGTCAATTCGGGCTGAGCGCAATCGGATAAGATGCAGAAATCATCCTGTCCGATCTCCGAGAAGCGGCCGACAGGACCGTTCGCATTGAACGCTCAGGCTACTGCGGTGTACTAAGCGGCTGGCTGCAGTGGGAGGCTCCCATCGCTGCCAGCCGCGTAACACTTGATTAGCGGCACATCTTTTTTGATGTGAAGATTGGCTCTCGGAGGGAAGTAAAACGCTGCGTCTTTTATACCTCTAGACTCCGCCCATCACCTCGACTATCAATGAGCCAGGATTGTCTGCACGCCTGACACTATGCGCATCAGCTTGACAGTCTGATGGTCTCGCTAGACCTTTTGCTGACCTAAATGAGGCCTCTGAGAACGTTCGTGGCATCACAAGTAGTTGATATTTTATATAAGTAATCCTTTCCAAATTTCAAGGTTAGTTTCAAGTTGATCTATGTGTGCTCTACACTGCCAAGATCGCCCAGAAGAGCTTCCGTAAAATACCCCACCTCATGCGTACGCGCGTCGCGGACCCGGCCTCCGGCCTCGTCTGAGTTGTTCGGCGAGAACCGGGGAATGTGATCGAAAGGCCACGGGGCTCGAAGACCCTCCGCGCGGAGGCTCCACAAGTTCGAGGGTCGTAACGGGCATGGCTCGGCACTGGCAGTCTGTTGGAGGTGGCAGACGAATACCACGATCTTAGAGACAACATCACGTCGACGGATCCCTCTCCGAGGCAAGTGTGCACGCAAAATATTTCGAGCACCATGAAAGCCATGCATCAACGCTAGTATTCTACCACAATTAACAAGAAACCAAGACTATGAACGAAACCAGTTCGGCACGAACGCATTGAATCAAATGTTAGGATCCGCTCGGGATCATTGAGTGTTATTTCGCAAGAGGGGTATATGTGCTGCAATCAACAGGTCGGGTGGTAACCACTTCCCGCGGCATACGAGAGGTAGTCAGCAAAGTTCCCGTAAGGAATTTCGCGGGTGCCGCAGTTCCCGGTCCACGCGGCGACCGAACCCCAAAAGGCGGTCACATATTGTGGTCTGAGGTGATCGACAAGTCAGCTTTGCGTTCGATTTTTCGAGCACGATGTCACGCACGACGTAGGGTATGGGCCATTGTTGGTGGTCTGCACAGGATTAGTGGTTCCGTTCGAAGACGTCCATATGCCAGTCTGGGGAGAAAAAAGGAAGTGAAAAAAAGGTCAAGGGTGTTCATGAAACTGAGTTAGAGACGTACCAATGCTCGGTAATATGCATCGACGACGTTCTGCTGAGACAGCGTGTCTCCGCAGTCGGTCATATCATAGAACACGTCCTCAGAGAGCCTCGCCTGCTGAGTGGTAGTGGGAGGCTGCGTCTGCGTTGGGTACAGTTGGGCGAGAAGAACGTCCGTGTTGCTCCACGCATAGCACAAGCTCGCGAGGACGCAGAACTCGTTCTGGAATAGGCCACCGTCGGCGAAAAGCTGACACTGCTGCACCATTTCGGCGCACGAGCCGTTGTCAGAGGGGGGTTGCGGTACGCATGTCAGACTTGTGGCAGTCGATTTGCACGAGGGCACAGCCCCACACACTCCGGGAGTCGATGAATATTCCAGCCAGTCCTGCAGAAGATATTTAAGTAGGCGTCCTGTCCAAACGAGCGGGCTAAACCCGTACCGCAAAGTTATTATACGGGATGTTCAGCGTGTCACAAGAGCCAGTCCACGCCGCAATGGCTTCCCACTGCTCGATGACGTCCGTAATGCTTGAACTGAATCAGTGCATGTCCTAGCAAACACAATGTATGAAAGGTTACTTGTTAGGGTATGTGCCCCCGTCGGGCGTGTGAGAGATAGCACCGTAGTAGGTATCGATATAATTCTGCTGGGACATGTACGAGTTTCCGCCGGACATGGATTGGAAAGTCTAGAGATCCCCAAGACAATCAATGATGATAGGCAAGTCTGAGCGATGATACCACACCTCTTGGGTAAGACGAGGCTGATTAGTAGAAGCCCCATTCTTCACTAAGACCTGTGTGGGGGTCTCTTCCTCCAGAACCGAGCACGTCGTGAGCATTATGCACGGAACATAGCTGTAAAAGTTGCTAAAGTCGAGGGAGATCGAGTTGCAACTCTTCACAAGAGATTGACAGGATTTTATAGCGGAGTCGACGTCGGTAGAGTCTCGGGTCACAAGCGCCCGGGAAACGCTGCCAGCCAAAGCAACGCCTGCAAAGCCCAAGAGGAGATGCGCGCGCAACATCGTGATTCAGATGGTATTATCCAGGAAGTGAAGCGAGAGGTCTGGATTGGGTGATGGAGGCAGCTAGGAAAGTGATGTCCATTCTACAGGTATCCTTCTTATACCTCCGACTCTGGATGGCTAGGAGTGTTACATACGTCACTGTAGCGATCACACGCATGCGGGGAGTACGGACTGGGCTCAGTTGAATCTGGCTTGGACAACAGATGTCAAACTCGCTGCACCAATCACTGAAAGGCTTGGATACGTGACTGAGTTTCGTGCCTGTTGGTCGATCAGTAATCTACACGATGTCATTGCTAGACTTGGCTTACTACTATTTCGGCTTATTTTGTCGTCCTCTGGAATTTGCCAAGCACGGCAAGATCCAATAAGAATAGCCTATTAGACAACGGATGGACCATGTCTGGCTCGCCACAGAGTATTCCCGTGCAGTCACAAACAAGGGTTTGGGAACTATGACCAGACTGAGGTCAAAAGGACGGGGTTCCCGTGGGCAGCCCGGCTGTGTCTCCGAGATGTGCAACAAAACTAGCGATCGCGAGTTGTCCCTTTGGTGGGTCTGGGCCTCCGGAATGAGATTAATTTACGCGGATCAATCGGCCTCTGGAGTTAGGCTTGGCTACCTTGAAAGAGCGTTTCGGATACCCGTGGTGGTGGTTACGATGTTGGAGGGGTGTTGGGTTGTGGTTACAGGGTCCGGACATTCCGGGGCTTTAATAGACATCACAAGTTGGGGCTCCGGGCCGGGTTGTTTAGGCATAGATCATAGTGGTTCAACCACAGGATCCTGTACACAGTCTACGTAGGAAATGTTTCCCAAGACGATCATCAACGAGATACTCTGGGCACTCGAGTTCTACTATTGTTGCTTGTTGTACTTTTGAGACGTTCTAAAATTTCTCCGGATCTTATCATGTTCTCGCGAGAGACTTGCAGTAAGTAACCAGACCGAGCAAAAGAAAGGTAGATACAAATAATTAATTAGAAACTCTACTATATAGTGTCACGGTCGTGGTGTTGCCAGCACGCCACGCCGTACGTCGTCGTCGCGTTCGTCGATGGCACTCGTCGTCGTCATGTTCGTTGTTACGTCGGCATCGTTCGTCGTCGTTGTCACGTCGTCGTGGCATGGTTGCTGCCAGCACGCCGCGTCGTCGTGTCGTCACGTTCAAGTTGGGGGGGCATGTGCCATCGTCGCGTGACGTCCTCACGACGTGGGGTTGGCGTGGACGAAGTCTGGGGCGGACGTAGGGCGATCGAGGGGGAGAGACGGAGGGAGAGAGACGGGCACGCCAAAGTTTACACGTCGCATTGCTCGGCGTAAATGTGCGATACGGATATATTCTATAGATCTCGAGTGATTGTTACGATAGGGACCTATTCTAAGCAACCTCGACGGATGCCGCCTCGCTTTCGTGACAGGCGGTGTGCCAGAGACTTTGAATCGATCTCCAGTATCGCTCGGGATTGAGACGCATGTGCGCGACATGAGCGCTCTCGTCGTATACCTCGCTTCGTACGTTGAGGCCTGATGCTTTCACAGCATCGACATGTTGTTGGACAGCCCGCCATGGCACCAGCTCGTCCTTTTTCGAGTAGACGTACAGCCGAGGCGTCCCTTCATTCATCCAGGGAAGGAAATTTGGCTGGAGAAGCGACTTGACATACCGCGTCGCCATTGTTTCCACTCCGAAACCCGCTTCCAGAGAGAGACGGACGGCGTGGATGGCAAAGATGAGAAACAGTACGATGTAACGAGCAACGGGATTCCGAATGGCGATGCTAAAAGCCATCCATATCGCCCGGAAGTCACCGATGGATGGGGCGGAGTCCACGACGATAGCGCTCACAAGGTTTCGCGAGGGAGGGGTGGATTGGTACTTAGAGGACAACAGACGGCCGAGAGACGTCATTTGAATTCCACCGCCTGGAAGGATTCGTTAAGGCATATCCAGCAAATTGCAAGGCTCGATGCTCATACCATTGGAAAACGAATGAACGAGAACGCGAGGAGTTTCCTGCGCGGAGTGGTTGATCGACGGAAGACAACCAAGACTCTCCAGGACTTCTACGACAGGCCGCAGTCGATTTTGCTACCAAATTGCATCAACAGGTGTTTCTGGCATAGGTTGTTATTCTCTACCTTTCCACGTTCTGTAGTCCAGATGAAAGATGGTCCACATTTGACGATGATCTGTGCAGCGCGGGGGTATAATTCAGAGTATTTTCGGGAATAATGTTGTAGGTGCCGTGTCTGCGCTCCCACTACGAACAGGAATGGTCAATTCGGATAAAAGAGGCACATTTGGATCAGCGCACTCCAACCAAAAATCAGGATTACACTGTGTTATCTGGTCATGACTCGTGTAGCAAGCGCTTGGTAAATGTGCCTACTTTGGGGCAGAGTCGTTCGATTGCACTTCTACCTTCAAGTTACTCAGAGGGGCGAGGTTGACATAGATTCCAGAGCCAATGGTGACAAAACCTGGAGGGGGTTGAGACCGTGACATGTGGAGGTTCAAGAAGGGACACACTGTTACTCGGAGGCTGAGCACGATCCTGTGTCACGGTCATCGACTGGCCAATAAGAATATGTGAACATGAAACGAAGAGGCTATCTCCACGTCATCAAGCTTCAAAGCTTCAAGTTCATCATAACAATTTGCACTGTTCTGGAGATTTTAGACAAGTACATAACTTAGACGGTTTGAACTTGGTTGGAAGATGCCTGTAGAAGCAAAGGCTTGTCATTCACACGTCGGGCCAGGGTCACTTGCCTTGCCACCACCTCCAACTCGCTTATGATTTTTTTTAAATAAATAAAAAAGACCACCAGCCTTTTGATCTCGTTCTTTAACCCTAATCATGAAATGGAAGCTTGTACAGACGGTTGGCTAGCTTTCGAGCCACAGCGTCCCCCGGAAACGCAAGATACCCGTACTAGCTCTGATCCTGGCCGCCAACTCGAGTGCTCGATTGACCGGGAAGCTTTTGAATCAGGGGATCAAGTCTGATGTTAGTTGTCGTCAAGCTATTCACCAAACTGACTTCATGGTATCGTTTCGACGCGCTGCGAATGCACCCACAACTGGCCTCGAAATCATCTGGGGTACAAAGAGCCACAAACCTGCGTTCAGGTTCACCGTGCACGATGACCACCCTGATTTCATTCATTTGCAGGGCCGCGTACATGTTCGCGGTCGATGTGTCCCCGGACGGCCCAACTTGAAGGATCACGGGCAGGTCAAGCGACAGGACTGCCACCATACTGACTTCGGCCAAATTCAAGCGACTGGTCAGCCCTCTCCACCCTACAGTAACTTTGATCCATTGTCGGAATGAAGTTGTGTATACCGGCAAAGAAGCAGAGAGAACCGGTGAGCCAAAGGGGGGGAAGTTTATTGTGCAGAACAATGTGACACTACTACTACAGGGTGACTCTGTCGGCTAGCCATATACATATCTGCAGAAGGAGAAAACGTGATGATAAAATATTATCAATGGCCTGGGACAGACGCGTTACGATTCATAACAAAAAAAACAAAAGCGAGAACATGTATGGATGCACAGATTTTAGAAAGGAACGACGAGCAGTCTCGTGCCTTCATCCAACGTACGGCTGAACACGAAGAGGCACCCGGCATGCTTCCTCACCAGCGACGCGGGGCCTCGGGAAGAACCCGAGACCCATCTCGATCTTCGTATCCGGCCCATCGGGCAGTTCGAACACAAAGTTTTTGACTAGCACGGATAGGACGGCCTGCACAGAGATACTCTCAGAGCCCGAACTCAACGACGGAAACAAACCGTCGCTTACCTTGAACGTGGTTATTGCAAATATTTTCCCGATGCACGTTCTCGGACCATCTGCGAACGTAAGTAAATGACGATGTCCGAGGACCTCTCTGGCCTTGTTCGGGATCCCGTTGTGACCGTGCTCGTCCTCGAGCCATCGATTGGGCTTGAACACCTTGGCGTCCTTGCCCCAGATGGAAGCTGAAGTGTTGATGGCCGCCAATGGAACGACGACAGCAGTTCCTTTGGCGATGGTTATATTCTCGACCGACTGGCCGGAACGTGTGCGAGCGGGCTCGGCGAGAGGAATGATGTCGTCTTCCCCAGCCTACAATCCATCGCAATCAAGGTTAGAGTAACGGTTAAAGTATACATATCACGATAGACGTACCACACGGCGAGTCTCACGGATCGGGGCGTGAATGCGGAAGATTTCGTGGGCGACAGCGTCCAGGTAGGGAAGCCCGTTGGCAAGTTGGTCGTACGTCGGATCCGAACCATGCTCTAGGAGTTCATTTCGAAGCTTGGTCTGAACATCAGGATTTCGTGACAGCTCAATGAGAGCCCACTGGGAATCAGAAGTGTAAGCATTGGCATTTGATTTGCGTGACTGATATTACCGTCATGCTAACTAGTGTGGATATGTGTCACAAACAATCTGTGGACATGGGACAGGAACTCACTGGCAGTAGTCTCGTAACCTGCCATAAGAAGAGCTTTCATCTGTAGCGAAATGTGGAAAAACACTGATACTTGTTCACATATGGCTCACCTGCGCGAGCACTTCTTCCTTCGACAATTGAGACCCTGAGTCAGCGCTCTCCCCCTTGACTGTTTTGTAGATATAAATGACTCATCCAGTTGCAAAAACGGAGAACATACTCAGCAGTCCAATAACGGACCTCTCCTCTTTTTCGCCGACCAAATTCATATCCAAGTCCTTCTTCGTCTTGGCTAACAAAACATTCAGAATTTCTCCCAACGCATCGTTCAACTTCGACAGCAACCTCGAGTACCGCGAGGGTATCCTCACAAGAAGTGGGAATGCATATGCCAAAAGGGTCATGCCAACGTTCGATGCTGAAGTGGAGGATGAGCTAAAGCTGTCGAAAATCTGAGTGACGGGGGCGCGTTTCCCATCGAGGGATCCAAAGTCATGCGAAAAACCGGCGATGCCGATAGTATCGAGGCTGTTTAACTATAGAATTAACTATAGAAAATATGGAAAAAGGCAAGCTTACGCGATGTGATTCATCCTTGACAAACGAGAGTTCAGCAAAATGTTGGTTATCGTCAGCAGATGCCGCTCACCAGTTTTGTACTTCGATGACAGCGCTATCTCCACCGCTCGATTCGAGGAGTTCATTCCATGCACCTTTAGCCTGTGTGATGTGGTGGTTCATGAGAACGACACAGAAACAGAAGAGAGTAAGGCACTACCTTGTGCGCCGAATCATAGTATATTGGTGTCAACTTCCGAATGGCTGGAACACCGAAGGCAGAAATCAACGACTTGCGTTGCCTAGCAAAACAATTCAATTTCTCTTCACCACAGCGGATTCAAATTATAAATACCTTTTGTGGCTTTCTCCATCAGCCCATATGAGACCGCGGCCGACCTATTATGATGTCAGAACCTGAAAGAAGAACAAGATTTTCAAGCTTTGATCTACCCAGAGTTCAATGCCCGCCTTCGCCAGGGGTGTCCCAACATACGTCCAAGTATCTTTGGCGTAAAAGTGGGCAATAGCCTTGAGATCGCACAGGATGATACTACAGCTCCCAAAAGTGGAAGGTACTTCATATACTGCTCCGTACTCCTCGGCCCACGATTCGTACATAGAGGCTGGGTCGTCAAACCCAGAAGTCGTCTTTCCAACGCCGTATACGAAGCTGGGACTCGCGGGACCCTTGAGTCTGGTAGTGCGAATGTGCTTGCGCGACATGCGGATCAACTTGACGAATGCCCAGAGGGCAGTACAAGCAACGACAACATTGAATGGAGAAAGAGAGTGAACATGCTGTAGAATCTTGTTGAATGATTCCGGAATATTCGCAGGGAATACCTGCATGGTTCAGATATTACACGTATGATAAGGGCTATAAGGTGAAGGAAAATGCTGAAAGGAGACGGCGGATACCTGCGGCCCTGTGTTACTTATATATTAGTCTCGCAAGTGATGCGGCGGAGTTTGACCTGCTTTCTCGGTTAAGTGATCGATCGATCAGTACCGACTCGGAGTTATAACGGCAAAGTTCTAGTGAACGAATGTTATACAGATATATAGATTTTTTGCGAATGTAAGATGGCAGGGAAGGATCATGCCAGTGAATTCGCGTCGGACACTGCCGGTGTGAACTGATAGGGGCGCACGCCACAATGCCCTCATATGTACGGCATAAGAAGACGATCGGTATCACTCGTCCGCTCCTACACTCACTCCTTGAATCTTTGTCTATGCTTTTACAGTAGAGACACTCTGTCGACAACATGGCTGATACAGCAGCAGGTTCTGTGGACAAATATGTCCAGGTCAATCCCTCATCCAACTAGGCTCGGCCACCGTTGGAAAGTCTTCTGTTGCTCTACGATTTGTGAGTCACCATCATCCAGAAGTGGCGTAACATGACAGGACACACATTTTTGGACACCCTCGCTAGGTATCCCAACGAAATTCAAACCACGAAAAGGCCCACTATTGGTGCGGCTTTCTTGAGTCAGAAATGTCGTCTAGAGGATCGCGTACTCCGTTACGAAATGTGGGACACTGCGAGCGACGAGCGCTTCCATTCTCTTGCTGTGAGCTCGTTCACCCTCGTATCGTCTACACTGGCTACATCCCCATTTCCTAGGCCATGTACTATCGCAACGCTCAGGCTGCCATAGTCTTCTATGACGTCACGAAAGCGTCCAGCCTCGAGAAAGCAAAGTCGTGGGTCAAGGAGTTGCAAACACAGGCCAATCCCAATATCGTGATTGCGCTCGCAGGGACCAAGGTCGATTTGGTTCGACCATCTGTTCCTCTCCCAGGTGCAACCCCGGAGAAAACACCTAGTCCCTGCGCCGGAGAGGAATCTCCACGACAGGTTCCTCGAGAGGAAGCCCAGGCATATGCCGCAGAGGCTGGTTTGATTTTCTTCGAGACCAGTGCCAAGACCGGAGAGGGTATCGCAGAGATTTTCACAGAAATCGGTCCGCTCAGTTTCCCCGAGTTTGCTGTCCCGCCTGACTCAGTCTTATTCAGCCAAAAAGATATCCATCAAACACATATTAGCATCTACTCGCGGTGTTGTAGAAACAGTATTGCAGGGAATCTCGCCGGTGCGTCACGGCAAGAGGGTGTCAACGGGGACCAAGAATCGAGTGGAGAGGCAACCTGAAAAGTGATCGAATTTGGGAACCCACGTTCCTCACAGCAGTATTAAGCTGGATGCGAAGATCCGAAGTTTACGAGTGGAAGATAGCAGGGAGGTGGGGCCGCCGCCGATGGATACATCGTTAGTCGCTACAGAGTCGACAGCATCGCGGTGTCACCAGACGGCAAGTGGATAGTAGTGCTCGGCAGGAGCTTGCAACCACTGCTGGCCTCGTGACCATTTGGAGCGCAAAGAGTTACATGTCTATGTTCAGCTTCACCATGCACGATGATGATCATGGTTTCATTGACACTGCATATTCGCGGTTGATGTGTCCCCGGACGGCACAAGAATCAAGCGACGGGACTACCTCCACTGGGAAGATAGTCTCAAAATGGGCTAATTTCAGCAACAACAAGCACAAGTGCATCGTGCTTTCAAGCAACAGCAAGTTCATCGCAGTGGCCAATGACTCTGGTATCTTTCTGAAACACTGTGACGCACCAACAAATTGCCAAGTGGATTCTAGCCCGCACCTGATTCAGGATCAATGGGCAAGACTGACGGACGCCCATTGGTATCGAAGCGCTGAGAACATTGTGTAGCCACGCATGCAAGTGTTTTGATTTGACGGGACGCGGCACAGCTATCCAATGCGCGCCTCACCGTGACGACGTTCAATCGTACAGCACATGGCGCAGGAGGATCTGGCGAGCACTCACTGATGCTCTGATGGTCCGGGCCGTCGGACGCATCACGGAAACCCCATATACTATGCGTATGCCCCACATGACGAGACAGGAACCTCCCTGAAACCACTGCAAGGCGTCTCGGAGTCCGATCGTCCATATGCCCCAAGGACGACGAGCCTTGCGCAGTTCGAATGATCTAATCTGTGTTTTACCACTTCACCCGCAGACAATCGAAGTGTTTTTGTCGCCTCGGGGCCCAGAGTTTCAACGAAAATAAAGTAAAAGTCCATTGCAGCCACTGGCCAGATCGTCCTACAACATTGCGGTTAGCGCGATCGCATCTGAATCATGGGCTGCAAGAGATGACTCGAGTTTCATTTGACGATTTCTCTTCCACTGGAAGCGTGCACGGGGGAAATATATGTACATGACCTAGAGTACTTGGAACTGGCAGCATTGTTATCGTCGAGGGTCAAATAACTTGTTCGCTCGATCATAGGACGGAGACGAATCGTACATCGAGTGGGGTAGATAGAGTGGATGAATTGTCCGACACACCAAACTTTTCACAGGAAGATGAGTTGCCACACGGAAGACTGCGTCATCCCGCAGCCTGACCCTGAACCTCCAAGGAGATTGGTGCTGGAGCCTGTGGTGGATCGTTGCGTTCGGTAGTAGGTCCAGGTTCGTCGTCGGCCAAGAACTCTGTCGCTGCAGGACCGTCGTCCTCGGAAAGTCGAATCCGACCCTCCTGTGTGGTCCATGTCTTCAGTCTGCGGAGCAGCTGTCAGGGAAAATTGTACTGCAAGCGCAAGCAAGGAGATACTCGCTGATGCGACACGACGGCACGCAAGCTGTTCGCGCGGCGCCACAGGATGTACAACAGGATCAGGGTGCAGGTCGTCAAAAGGATAAGCAAGCCGTCGTTGCCGAGTGGCTCGGGCTTGGTGCCTTCTCGAGGTTCTGCGAGCCGCCGACGGAGAGAAGACGTCAATAAATCTACGGCGACGACATGTGCAGAGATCTACCAACCTCCTGGTGTCCCAGCTGGTGCCATGGAGCTTTCCTTGGTGGACGTCCAATGTTGAGGCCACGTGTGAAACTACTACGAGAGGCTATGTGTCAGGAGCGGGCCGTCGGGTAGATTACAACTAATACAAGAAAATTTGTATTACAACAATAGGCGCCCAATTCAAGAATACATTACTATCCTAGTCCAAGCAGGATCAGTATTACAAACGAGTGTACACGAGTACAGATGCGCAATACAGTTATGATGAGCATTCTAGCGAATGGTATTCTTCCGACTGAGTCCTTTTTTGTCATCCCTTTCCAGGTTTTCGGCCGGAGCCCAAACCTTGAACATCTTGATCGTCTCCTCTGCAGGACTAACAGTAAATATGGAGCAGCCGTCTGGTCCGATACATGAATGTGCAATGGCAGCGCTGTGACCAACGACGGAGACTATTCTCTCGCAAGACGGGTACGAATGTACTGTCATGGAGTTGGTAAATGGGGTGACCGGTGCCTCTTTCGTCGTAGGGGGGTATTCGTAGAGAGATTGAGACCTCGTCCAAGACAAGCCGTGTGTGCTTAGCAACTCTTTGCAGTGCGGCGACCAATGAAGCGAGGTAACGTTGGTACTCGCATTGATGACCAGCGGGGGTGAGACGGACGAGACTTTGTTGATGTCGAAGATTCGTATTGCACCATCCGGGAAGGTTCCGCCAGTTGCAATGAGACTGTTTTGCCATGGGCTCCATGCTATGGCCTACCAAGATCAATTTGACGACGCACAGGACCAATGAATACAGCCTACCTTCACTGGTCCCTCATGCTTTGCAAGAAGTTTCTTGTCGCCGGATGTGAGATAGTCAGTTGCCCGTTGATCCCAGATATGGACGGTGCCAGAGTGATCCCCAGTTGCCAGATGCCGGCCATCAGGTGACCATTTGACGCCGTGGACATGTCGTTTATGGCCCTTCAACTGTCGGATCTCCTTTGGAGTTCGTATGTCAAAGAGTGTCACCCGTCCATCTTTCCTTCCAACAGCCAACACACTCTCGCACCAGTGCATACCCCCAACAGGTGATGCATCGTCCGACCAATCAGCGATCTGCGTCAGTGACAATGCATCCCAAACGCGAACACTACCACTCGCCGTGCCGAGGCCCAGTACATGCGAATGTGGCCCACCGCGCCAATCGATGCTGTGGACTGGACCATCGTCCTCCGAGACGCGGCACAAATGTACAATCGCACGGGTTTCGAGGTTCTGGTAGTATACGTCAGCCTTGAATGCCACTCCTATGCAATTCGTTCGGGACCACGTCATGGAGAACGCGAACGGATCCCGTGAGATCCCCGGCCCGTCCAAGGCCATCACGAACTGCCTGCGAGCAGCTAGATTCGCTTTCGCTGATACGGAGGAAGTTATGCGGGGAACGTTGAAGAGCTCGGAAATGCTCCGGCGTAACATGGAGCGAAGCTTTGTTTCGGATGGTGAAGAGGGACCTTCGGTGTAAGTCAAGACACGGTCATCGAGAAGCCCAAATGACTTGGCAATTCGGTTGGTGCGAGGGGTGGTGTGAAGGGGTATAGAAGAAGGGGAACGGATGGCAACAAATCGGTCTGCCTGGAAGAAAGTGTAACGAACTGTTCAGTGGACGCAGACAAGACAAGACATGGCTCACTTCAGTCTCTTCCACAGCAGGCTCCTGCGTTGTTTGAACGCCGAGTTCGGCTGCTAGATCGAAGGAAGCGATAGAAACACGTCTCCGCTTCCGGGCTGAGAGGGTATTTGAGAGGTTTACTCTTGAGGGCGTACGTTTGATGAGTGGCACGGCACATGAATGATGAGGGGTACTAGGAGGCACTTGATCTCTACAATTGAATTAGGTCAACTCGACGACACAAACAAGTCGCTGATACTCAACGGTGACATGATAGGCCGTTGGTTCAAGCAGCTGTAACAGCTGTGGAAGTGTTGAGATTAACGGTAAAGGTTTGTGGTCTCGGCGTATCTGCTGTGCTGCTTGTGGGCTTTGTTTGATTCCAAAGCTGTTGCCAAACAAATCTGTACCGGATTCGGAAACAACTCTCTACGTGGCCCTTCAAGCTTCAAAAAGGAAGCACTAATTATCCAATGCTGACAGGGATCCGATAGCAACGCACAATGCGAGTTTGTGTCACTTAGTGGACGACGCGCAGCTCGGGCACAGCTCAAAACAGCATATCGCGCCCCCAATCGTGGGACGGACCGACCACTGTCGGGAAACGCAGCCGCCGCGCGCTCAGCGGTGCGCCCTTGGTAATGTTCTCCTTGTGGACTACTTCCGCGTTCTACACGAATATAGGTAAAAAAGGCGGTAGTCACAGGAAGCCCCGCTCGCTGGCTTGACAGGGATATCCGGCTCTCGGGCCGTTGTGCTGCCTGCACTCGAACATCGATATCAATCTCCACCTCTGCGTCTCGATGGCTGTTGCCCAGACCAACGTTCATCGTAAATATCCGCATCTATTCCTTGGTGAGTACGGGATACTTGACTTCGTGGATGTGATGGTTTTTACTCGAACGCGGAGCTATCTCTGGTGAGTTTGGGAACAGCATCTGAACCTTAGTCTATGAGCTCCCTCAGATGCTGTCTCTATCCGGTGGGTCCACCTTATGCGAATCATTGATAATTTTATTTCGCAAGTCTGCGTGGCGCGAACATTCTACGTGCGGCAGGGGTTTCCCCTTGCTACCGGTTTCACCGACACGCTTTGATCTGGTACGTCATCGCCGGTCGGTGTCGCCTTCCGGTCCAGGATTCCATTGTCGAGGTGCGCCACCCTACTTCACTTGAACCTTTTTTGTAGGTTCATCAAGCTTCAATTTCAAGTCTGATCGTAACACATCGCGCAG
>JBBPPC010000297.1:0-23712 GCA_038091775.1 Leccinum olivaceopallidum | reverse complement strand
CATAGATCCAGTATAGCGAGATGCTAGACATACCTCAGATCACGCTCCACAGCGTACTCGCATCGAGAATCATGTTCCGCTTGCGCAAAAGCACCCGCGAGGTCTGGGTTGACGGGAGATCGATGGAGTTGAGTGAAAGGACTGTGAGTGAGTTGCGGTACCCGTCCTCGTCGTTTCACCGTGACCCGATGTCGTTGTCGTCGCTGACCTTCTTCGTGTTGCCCTCGTCTCCTGGTGGCACTGTCGTCACGTCGTCCGAAGAGGGTGAGGGTGAGGGGAGACGGGAGACGGAGAGCGCAGGAGACGGAGACGGAGGGGTGAGAGGGGAGGGGAGTGAGAGGGGAGGGTGAGGAGTGAGAGCGCGCGCATCAGAGAGGGAGTGGGAGTGGGAGTCGAGGTCGAGAGAGGAGGGAGGGGGAGGGAAGGAGGGAGTCGAGGTCGGGGTCGATGAGGAAGAGGAAGGAGAGGTCGTGGGCACGTGCGCGTCCACACGGACGCGCTGTGCAGAGAGGGAGTGGGAGAGGGAGAGGGAGGAAGAGGGAGGAGCATGGGTGCGTGCGCGTCCGTTCGGAAGCGCTGCAGAGTGGGAGTGGGAGTGGGAGTGGGAGTCAAGGTCGAGAGGGGAGGCAGAGGCAGAACGCGGGAGGGGGGGAGGAGAGGGAGGTGCTGTGGTGAGGTTGAGGGCCGCCGCGTCCGTTCGGACGCGCTGCGCAGATGAAGTGGGAGACGGAGACGGGGCAAGTCGGAGTCGGAGTGGGAGTCGGAGGAGGGAGGGGGAGGGGGTCGGGGTCGAGGTCACGACGTCGATGAGTCACGCCGTGGAGGGAGTCAACTTGGGTCGTGTGCGCGGAAAGGGATGTCGATGAGGACTCAGAGGAGACGAGGGGGAGTTTGGGACATCACGTGATACGCGGTCGCACAAAATTTCGCCAAGTCCACACGGATTAGGAGGCAAGAGGTGAGGAGTGTATGTAGGGATAAGGACGACTAGTACGCATCGTGTCGTCGTCGCTATACATCACATACTATTGGATCCAGATAATCATTTATCGACCTTTTTTTTTGGCCGCCATCCCTTCTCTCTGTTACGAATATCACCACACTCCAACATACCCATACCTTGCATTGGGATTTGTGTCAATGCTAGCAAATGTGTCACTCGCATCCTGAAGACTCAACTTAGCCGCGGTCACGCAAACATCAACATCCCTCACCTCATTTTGGGTTCACATGTTTGTAAGGCGATTCTTCTCATGATTTTTTGGGATTTGAAATGGCAACAACGTAATCAGATGAGCACCGGCGGATTCGAAGACGTCAAGTCCCCTGTAACTTTTGCTATGGCTGATTGTCAGCGAGAGGATGGGAGGGATGGGCACGGGGACAGGGATGGTTGGTCCATCGTTCTCGGCGGTGAAGCTATCAAGATGCATCCAGCATCTAGCGGAACGACCTGGTCTTTCTGCTCCCCACCGACAGCGTGAGTCATGATTGGCTGTTGGTTCAAGTTCGGTCTTGCCTGCAACGCGGCGGATGAAATGGTACTTCCTGGTATGACGGAGAAGCCTTCTGCCGTGACGATGTAGTTACAAGACGCGGGTGGGGCGACCGAACTAAACACGACAGAGAGACGCCGGATGAGGACCGGTTGGTCATCGATTGGCTTCATGGGCACCTGGCATGCTGCAGCGGGCGTCCCGCCTACGGCCGACTGCCGCTTTTTGGGGGTCTCGTTCCCGTCGAGGTACCTCCTCCTCTTCGCCCACACGAGACCGAGCGCAGCCTCCTTGCGGTCTTCGCCCGGAACGCTGTCTGGTCTGCCAAACAACCTGGACTGATTTCGATAGCCGATCATGTCGCCGCCGCCGCTAGGAGGGTCGCCACGATCGATGACATCGATGACCTCGTTCAGGACGAGCACGGCGATGCGGTACGTGTGCGCGATACGGTGTAAGTGGGAGGATATTTCGGATATCCTGCGGGAACGCTCGACGAGGGTCTTGGTGGTGGGTTTCCCGGCGGAATGGAAGAGTTCGGCGATGACGTCGATGACGAGTAGCTTGAGGGGCTTCGAGGATGGGTTCTTGCACGCGGTATCGATGTATTGCGGGAGGAAGGTGGAGAGGACGTGGACGAGCCTGGGTATCGTGGGCGTCTGGACGGTCTGTATGTCCGAGAGGGCACAAAACGAGGGGGAGAGGAGGGGATGTGTGTCTAGGATTTGCTGCAGTCGCGTTGTTTGTAGATGATCGGCGATGGTGATGTAGCATGCGGAGCACGATAGGCCGCCAAGATCGCGGGGGAGCTGTTCGAGGAGAGAGCTCTGGAGGGCGAGTTGGGTCTTTCCTGCAGCACTGGGACGAGATCCTTTAGTTTTTTTTTTTTTTTCCGGCGACACAGGACAGAATATGATACCTCGCCGACGACCTCCCATACCATGCCGGTCGCGATCCCTCCCCCGAGGATAGCGTCGAGTTCGGAGTCGCCTGTTTGTAAAGGACTCATTATTATCGTCGGACAAGAATGCTTGGAGCGGACGAGGGGGCTGGGCGCGTTGCCTGCAGATGAGGGATACGTTACATGCTCTGCTCTAGCCAACTGAAAGACTTTGAATCACTGCCATCGTCACATCCCAGCGTGCCAGTGCTACGAGACGTCATCAGAGAATTGCGGGACAATGAGCTGGAACACCTCGACACTGCAGTCGAACAACATTCACAGCGAGCCCCGGCACATGCACTTTTGAGTACCGTTGTCGGCGGGGGTTGCAAAGTAGCCATAGAACTCTGCAAACGGTTTTAGAATGGTGCACGATACGACATGCGTATGGACACTCTATCCAGCATACATCTACCACGCTTTCAGTGCTCAGTGAGGGATTCGCCTCTCCGTTTGCCCGTCCACTTGTACTTTAGCTACAGTGAAGGTGTAATCAGCAACAAAGCGACAACGGACCATGCAATCCTTACGTGTGTTTGCGATGCGAGGTAGTAAATGTCTCCGGGAACGAATACGAAGCCGGTCAGCGAGATCAAGGTCGTGCGGCGGGTGAAAACGAAAGTGTTTGTAGGCATCTTCGCGCTGTAGGATTGTTAGAACGCAATCCCTGTGCATTCAAATTACGCACCATGCGATTCCATCGTTCAATAGCGGGATCGACCTAGAAACGGTCAGCCGCAAATGACACGAGGTTATATCTTTGGTACATTGAGGTAGCCTGTAAAATGGTCAACGGTGGAAACGACAAGGAAGAACGCGCCCGCACGTACTCGCAGCGGCCATTTCTAAATGGTAGTGTAGAAGAACGTTGTTGTGCACTGTTTGGTTCAACGGGAATATGTTGCAGTAGCCACCTTGATCAGATGAGCACCGGCGGATTCGAAGACGTCAAGTCCCCTGTAACTTTTGCTATGGCTGATTGTCAGCGAGAGGATGGGAGGGACGGGCACGGGGACAGGGATGGTGGTGGAGGTAAGAACAACGATGCGTGGTCATCGGGTCATTGTCGTCGGACGGTCGGGATGGGGGGACAGGGACAACGATGGTGGTGGGAATAAGGGCAACAATGCGTCGTGATCGCGTTATTGTCTTCATCTTGTCAGCGACATGACGGGGAACGGGAGAGGAACGACGATGATGCTTGTCGTCGTCTTGTCGGCCACAGGGAACGGGAACGACAACGCGTCGTTGTCTTGTTGGCGAGTCTTGTCGGTCAGAGATAAGGGCGACGACACGTCGTTGAAACGCGACGAGAGTTCACGACGTTCGTACCTTCCATACTGTATCCTCTTCTTCCTGGCTAGCTCTGCCTAATCGTCTATACTGGTATCGTCACCGTCTTCATCGATTCCAGAGACCTGAGATTCTTCCGAATCCACCCCTTCGCTGGTCTCATCCTGATCAGCTTGAGCGAGTCGCTTGTGGTTTTTTCTCTCAAAGTATTTGTAGAAGCAGATCTCACAGTTGGATGAGACAGCGTCACATATACAGAGACGGGGGTCGTACCTCGTCGACAGGCATCCTCTATTCTTGTTTTCTAGAATTGCTCTTCGTTTGGAAGCGCACCGCCGCTGACCTCACCTTTGAAGCGCTTCACGGCAACGCCGTCGGCCACACTCACAGCGGATTACATGGCGCTCGCGCCCTTTGTCTTTGTTCATTTTGGGTTCTTGAACACGAAAGGGTCAATGAAATGGGAGAGCGCGCAGAGTGTGAGATCTGGGTTAGAGGTTACGTGTTACGAGGCGAGACATGGAGCTGACGCGCATGAAGAGAAACAGTGGGGTGATAATGATGAAGGGGCGGGGCTGAAGGTGAAGGCATTAACAGTGGACATGCCAGTGAGACGAAGAAAAAAAACCACGAACCTTGAAGCTCGTATTATGGTGAAACGGCTGCACACGCGAACTGGGGATCTCGTTTTCGGATACCGTATAACTCGTCATGAGCATAACGGAATGGCATATCCATCATCTCGTGCAAATTACTTTTTGCTTGCATGGCCATGCGTCTTGAGGTGGCACCGAGAAACCAGACGGGAAGTTTAAGCACTGTGAATCACGGACTATGTGTCGATTCCCATCGAGTGACGGTGAGCCACGGCTCAGCGGCATTTATCTCGAGTACGTTGCCGAGGAATGGTAATCCTTGGGACCTGGGGGGAGGTTTAGCAGACGAACAGATTTACGCCTTGTAAAGCCAGCAAACAGGGCAATCGGGGACAGAGAGAAGATCGAGAAAGTGCGGAGGGAGATATCACTGACATTTTCTGTCTGTCATACGTGTGAAGCGATTGCTCTTACAACGCGACGGCATGCATCCACACGAATTTGAAGACCAATACTTGGGAGGGCTCGGCATTCATTCCCATTCACTTCATGGAGATGAATGAGGTACAGGATCCCTGCTCAGAAGCCATGTTACTTGGAATAAAAAGGGTATGTCAGTCCAAACTGGGCACAAAAATCCACGAGGATATAACAAAGTGGAATACTGAACAGGGTGTCTGCCACCGCAAGGGCCGCGAATATAATGGCTGTGATCTTGCATCTCGAGTAGAATGCCATGAGATGTAGTCTTGGAGATCGTCATATTCGATTTTAGCAAAGGAACTCTGCACATTCAAGCACGCAAAGACTACTGTCCAATGCAGAGAAACAGGATTAGCTCTCCGCCCGTGCCCGTCTACCCGCCGTCGTTTATTGCGCGACACGTCTCGTCTGGCGATACAATAACTAGGCAAGAATGCAAGTAACGGACGATTGCATGACTTACAATGCAGTGTCAACTTGAGCATTGGTTGAGCAACACGCTCGTTGAATTTGCAAATGAGCGGAAAAGCACCACGCTAACCTACGTTGTGATGTCTTTCTCGTTTCCTGTCTATATGCGTTGTACATTCGATATCCCGAGTACAACCGACAAAACGACCTTGCTGACTCCGCCTCTACGTGTTCCTCGAGCGTAGCACCGAGACTGATGGATAAATCAAACACTTTGTCTTTAGGTCGTCTAGGTTCCAACTCTAATCCCGGTCCAAAAGTCAGTGCATACTCCTTGGGATACAACAACTATGGCGCGAACCATCACCGTCCTTTTCGAGATACTTGTCGAATATGGGATTTTCTTTGACAACGTGCTGCGTCGCAGAAGAGTGAATCGAAGCTGGGTGGGCATTGAACAGCTTGCTCTGAAAGCACCGCTTCCAAAACTGCTGACGTGGACGTTGTAAGCGATAGTACCTCATGCCCAAAATTCGCGAGCACTCACCAGTCACGGACTGCTCAGCGGGAACGTCGATCTGTTCCTGCGGTCCATCCTTCTCGCCTTCAGGGCTTGGTTCGGCATCACCAGCGTAGACAGCATGGGACGCATCATCTTCGAGTTGCACTTCCGCCTCGACAGCAGCAGCAAGGTCCCCCTCGGAGGCAGAGATAACAACGAGACTCGTGGCCTCATCAACGAACTGAGACTCAGGCTCGCCCGATGACTCTTCAATTCCTGTTACGGTCGCGTGCACGTCTCGGCCAACGGGATCTTCAAATTTGACACCGTTAGTCGTCGGGCTCGTTCCCAGATGGGACCACGTGTTCCACGTGGATCTACTTCCTCGGTAGTTGGTTCCGTTGTTTTGTTTCGACGACCTCGGGGTCAGTAGCAGCACTGGTTAGTGTGAACTGAGCGGGCGCGTCAACGGTAACCTCTTTTTGGGTCTCCTTGTTCGGCAGGATTTCTGGAGCAGGACCTTCAGCGGTTGCATCACGTGTCAGCTGGGCCTCCGCCTTGACGATGCTGATCTCATCCGCCGGAGTTGATGGGGCCGTCGCAGCTTCTGGAGTAGACTCCGTTGATAACACCATGAGTTGTACGTCAGCAGCCTGAGCGGGCGCCTGGGCATCTACGGAAGCATGTGCTTCTTCAGCCACACCGATAGATGCAAGTGAGGAAATCCCACCTTCGACGGCTTCGACTTCGGGTTCTGCTGTCATGGCTTCCACCGCACTAGATTCGGGCTCGTTCGCCTCTGCGGTATTCTTTACGCTGAGAATTTCGTTGTCCAGTGCCGCGTGTTCCGCAGCAGGCATAGGCACCTGAGACTCAGGGATAGCAACCTCGAGGAGGAGGCTCTCAGTCGCCGTCTGAGCCTGTGCCTCGACAGGAGCCACGTCTTGCCCGACGGACACCATGCCAGCAGGAACGTCGCCTTCTGAGGGCTGAGCAATAGTGTCCTGTACAACAGCTTGAGCTTCTCGGTCAGGTACTTGGTCCGGAGTCTTCTTCGTTCCGTCAGTCACGGTTTGATCGCTGTTGTCGACGGGTGGGTCGATCACCACGAGGGAGGTGGCGCATGACTCTTCTGCTTCCGAGATGATCTGCGACTCCGCGGCCACGGGTTGAGAGGCAGAGTCCTCGACGACGATCCCGGCAGCACAAGCAGAAACCGTGACCTCTGCGATAGGAGTCTCCTCCACCAAGGCAGCAAGTTCCGGAGCAGGCGTAGGTATTCCGGCAACTTCCATTGCTTCTTCAACCCCATCAACCACCGAAGCAGTCAAATCTGGTTCCACTTGAGCTCCCGTCGCAGTTACGATATTAATCTTGTTCTGGACATCGACTGCAGATTTCGAAGCAAGATCATCAGTAGTCTCTTGTTGACCAACTGATTCAACGGTAGATGCCGCTACGGAAGCTTTTTCTTCAACCACATGGAGTCCATCCGCGGCCGACTCTGGTACTTGGTCATTGACGGGTGTAAGCGGAGCGACGGGTGTGACCACCGCTACGTGGACGGTATCGAGGGAGGCTGCCAGCGGTGTGGCAACAGCTTCCGCGTCTTCCCGAGGACCATTGGCAACGTCAACCTGGACAACGTCGGACGGCCCGCCGGCCAATTCGATAGGTCGATCTTCGGCCTGGACGGCGCCGTGTTCTTTTAGAGCTTCAATTATGGAAAAAAATTCCGCGGTCAGTGCGGGCCCTAGAGCGAAGACCGTGGAGTTACCCTTACCCTGTGTAGAAGACAGATAGTGAGGAGTGTCCGCCATCGGCGGCGTAATCTCCGTCGCAACGGGACCGGTCGTATTGCCAACCTTGGGGTCAACGACATCACAGATGCTTGAAAAACTTGGCTCGACAAAAACAA
This sequence comes from Leccinum olivaceopallidum, assembly GCA_038091775.1. Taxonomy (NCBI): domain Eukaryota; kingdom Fungi; phylum Basidiomycota; class Agaricomycetes; order Boletales; family Boletaceae; genus Leccinum; species Leccinum olivaceopallidum. The sequence continues at coordinate 16,070 of JBBPPC010000297.1, read as the reverse complement.
CCTCTTCTACAGAACAACGTGGCACTGCGGAAGAATTGTTGAATCCACCCCGGGAATGTGGGTAGGCTCAACTGAGGGTACCTCCACTGCCGTCTGGGTGGCGTCAGACTTCTCGTTGGAAAGGTCGGCATTTGCAATCGGAATTCGAGGGTAATAAATCAGAATGTTGATACTTGTCCAATAAATACAAAAGGTTCCTCACCTTGGTAGCGTACATCAGATCTGCGGATGGAGCGGCAGCGACAGGCGCGGTGGAGATCTTGTCCTCTTTCACCTGATTGGCAACATCCGGTAGTGGTACCACACCACTGGTGACAGCAGCAGCAACGGAGGCATTACCACTGACATGATGATCCATCCTAAAAGGGGCCGATGCGACTGTAGATTCTTCCTCAATAAGAATCTCTCCGAGTTCTCCCGTGATCTGATTTCTACCACCCGACTTCCTGAGGTCCAAGTCAGTAACCGACTTGCTGAATACGCTGAAACCCTTCCGAGCAGACGAGAAAACCGTGTTGATACGGAATCCTGAGATGTCAGATTTGAAAGACGGGCGGGGGGGAACGACCTCTCCGTGCGTCTGATGATGGTGTGCGAGGAGATTGCCGACTGTATGCTTGTTCAATAACGAGCCAGCGGATGGGCTGTTCAGCACTTGGCGTTTGCTTCAGTCCGCAAACGACAAATGTAGGCCAATCGGCAGGAATAGGATCGACGATAGCATCACTCCAGAAGTCAATGAAGGCTTCGTCGACTTGTACCACGTGTATCGATCCTAGTTTTGTCTCGACAATGGATTTCTCGCGTTCAGAAGTTAATGCATCCAAAGGTTCTGGGTCTTGAGAACGTTGTCTGCGAGTGCGCGACTTGCCACGGTGGCGACTAGACTTGCGTGAAATAGGGGGCTGAGAGACTTCAACGTCATAATCCTTGTCTGTGAGAATAGATAGAGGCTGCGTAGTTGTGGTACCACCAAAACCGCTCAGAGAAAACTGGGTCCAGTCTGTGATGACTGTCGAAGACGGCGAAATAGGAGATATAGGGGTGGAATCATCATTTGTACCTGATCTTGGGATGGTATTCTTGGTGAGCGGATAAGAGGGCTTGCGAGAGACAATTCTGCCGATAGGTGAGCTCAAAAGTCCGGGAGACATCGGCGCGGTGTCATCAGAGGCTATCAAAGACAGCAGCTGAATCGTTTCGTCCACGAAGATACGGGTAAACTGAGGTCCTTCTGAATCAGAAGGTGTTGCCTCTTCAAGGGCTGTGGTCTTGAGGGTGTTCCAAAGCACTATACACTCATCTCCAGGAGAGTCGTCGACCGGAAGTTGGAAAGCTTCGAGAAGGAGTTGGACTGGGTTACGTTTTGGTCGTTCGTCATTGTGTGTCAAAAGAGTCTCGACCCGGACAAAAAGAGTGTCATATTGGCGAGTAGAGAAGCGAGGACGGGAAAGAAGATCGTCTGTTGTAGGTCCCTTGTTGTATGGGTAATGCTTAACCAGTTCCTGAAGCCGCGTCGGTAAACGTGAATAGAAAGATTCTTCCCTGCGATGTCGTCAGTAAACAAGGGAATGACCCATCGCGTCCAAGCTCACCTCAAGCGGGCAAGGGATAAGTGTTCCAGAATTCAGCCTGCACGATCCCACCGAGCATAGAACTGGTTCCAATCATCAGTCGGCTCCGCTCGAGAAGCCAAGAGAAGCCAAAGACAACCTTGCTCGGCATGTTGTCGTTCGCTACGACGGAATTCCTCGAATATATCCTGCACAAGTTGGGGAGTGATCACGATTTTGACTTCGCCGCCTTCCATCGTTTGTGAGCGGGGATCTGCGAGTTGACCTGAACGGCTGCGCCTTTGGCTTGCCGTCACTGGCTCTGCAAGCAAGAGATGCTACGCAATCATGTGTGGAAGTGTCAATCCATCGCGACACATGGGGAGGAAAAGAACGGCGAGACGGGAAGACGAACGCGGCATGGCAAAGGTAAAAAGAAGAAAACACACACACACCTCTCTCCAACTCAGCCTCCGTTATTTGAGCGCCCATGACCAGAACCTTGTGCAACGCCAACAACTCCGGGTTCGCCAGCAAGACTCGTTTTCTCAGTCTAAAGTCCATTGCTGCGGCTTGGCCCAACAGAATTGGTGCAGACCTCCCGTCGCTCACGACTGATGCGGCGCGGGACGTCGAGGCCCTCGAGGCAGGGACCACCGGAGCTAGGGTCGCGGGTTTCGAAGGGGTCAACGTCGAAGGGACAGGCGTAATAGGTCCCTTTGACGGCCGAGTCGGCGAACCAGCGGCACCGGGGGGCAGGACGGCGGTGCTGCGGACTAAGACCACTGATGTTGGTCAGCTCCGTCTTGAACATCTGACGCTCGGTGTAGGCGACCTCCTGGGGCGTCGCAGTGAAGGTAAAGTTGACACCTACATCGTCGTTGACGAGGCCGAGCTTTAGTCTGACCTTCTTTGCTGCAGAAGAGTGCTGTGTAAAAAAAAAAGTCACTGAATGTGTGTGTGGGGTGGTTGAAAGAAGGTACTGGGTATTGTCAGGAGGCGTCGTGGTGCGGTACGCGTACGGGAGGCGCTTTTTTACCGAAGCCCACCAAACGAATCTAGAACATCTCTCTTCCAGATGGGCAACGCTCCGTCGTTTCGTATGTGTACCCTTTCTCTTCTTCCGGGCGCACCAGATCGAGACGGAGGAAAACAGGCGGAAGGTACTACTGCCAAGTAATTTTCTTCTTCTTGTAATCACATGCGACTCTTTCCAACACATCCACCTCCTAAAAAGCGACTGCGACCTCTTCACGAACCGACTCGGGGCTCTTTCCCGACGCGATCGTCAAAGCGATGGCTTTAGCAAAGCACATGGCTGCCCAGCTTACGGACAAGGCGGACGATCCCATCCGTAAGGCTGAGGAGGCTTTGGCCAAGCTGATAGAGACCACGTTAGATAGGACGACGCCTGCATGAGGGTTGCGGTGGTTCGAGTAAATGTGAGACAACGCACGCTGCAACATGTCCCGTGTGACCCCTTTTGCCATAGAAAGGCCCCGCCTTCCCACAGGCCGGTCGTAAGGTTTCGGCACCTTTCTAACTGAGATGTGATCAGTCACGAGGAGGGGACAAAGAAAAACCCGAAGCGGGTCCTACCGGCAACGTGGTTGTATACACACGTATCGGAACCTTTTCATCACGCGGCTCGTGCTATTTAAACCCGTGGGTCCAAGACTACTCGATGATCTCATTGCGGAAGCGCTCGCACGGCATGTCCCGATGGCCAATTCGTATGAGAACTTGAGTGCACGCCTTCGAAACGTCGGCGGTAAATTGTCCGGGAGATATACCGTATACGTATCTTCAATGCGCCATCAGTGGGTTTCCAGGGGACAGAACGGACGACTCACATGTGCGCGATCCTCCCGGCGCGAGCATCAGGTCCACCGCCAGCATCGCTGGCTGCACGTCGAACGTCGGAATGGGCGCGTCCAGGTTGATGCCTTCGTCCACCCCTCCGTTAATCAGGCCCAGGCCGACGACATTCTGATGCCCGTTCGCGGGCATTCCGGACGAAGGTGAAGATACAGAGGGCGTGCGAGAGCGTCCTGGTGCCCAAGATTGTGAAGAAGTCAGGGGCTTCGACGGCGCAGAATAGGTGGACGGAGAAAGAAGCGAAAAGAAACTGCTCGTGAGGGACGTTCTCAGAGCGGCCATGCGAGCGCCGGCGTTCCTGTATGCGTTGGTAGAATGTGATGTCTATGCTCCCACCGCCCAGGACGGAGCGTCTCGACAGTTTGATTCGGAGCGCGTTCAAGGTTTGTGATTTATCTTGCGCCATGACAACGCCTGGGAGAGGAGCGATGGTAACAGTGCCCAGGAGCTGCGCATAGGAATAGAGGATCAACTCCGAGTTTGAACTGAAGAGTGCGCCATTTCGGAGTGACGCCGCTGGTTTCGGCTGGGGATTAGCGGGCGGAGGGCCATGGCCTATGGGAAGCTGAGACATCCGGCGTGGTGGAAAGGTGCGGGAATGATTCGTATGGTGAGCAGTCTTGAGGGAGTGTTGGTCGAGCGAATCGGTCAGAGAAGGAGACCTGGGGAGAGGTGTACCATGATAGAACGTCGTTGGTGTCTCTGCTATCAGGTCGAGCGCGAGGGAAAAGGTGGACGCGGATGAGCTAGCAAGGCCGGACGGGGAAGAGGGGTTTGTTTGTACGTCGTTGAGGTGAATGTGCACGTCTGTCACGAACTGTTTGCGGGCGTGGGGATGGTGGGGAGGCAGCGGGAAGTCGGGGTTGCGTGTCAACGGCGATTTGGACGGTGGTAGTCCTGGGTGCTGCGTGAGCGAGACTTGGCGGTACGCACCCGTGTCTGAGATCTGAGAACTCGTCGTAAGCGCGTACGTAGCGAGACGCGTCCCCGTTACCGTTCGCGGTATATGCTCTTTGGTGGCGCCCTATTCGCCAGCAGGGATGTCGATGGAGAGGGACCTCTCCTTTTCGAGGAGCGACTGCCGCTTCTGCTCGAGGACCGTGGATATGTCCATCTTTCCTGTAACTTCACCAACGAGTCTCTTCCGCGTGGGCACGTCACGGACATTGTTGGTGGCAGGGACGAACGCAGTGAAGGGGATTGTTTGGATATCATGCGACTTATCATCCTGATATCATAAGCAGCTATTCCGTGTCACGATTCACGATTCACGAATGCACTGTGCACGTTAATACTATGTGCTGGGAGACTTGCCAAGTGGCAGATAATGGAAAACAAAGCACTGCAATTATCATGTGAACTACGTAGACTAGTAAGGAAGGACGGTGACAGGTGGCAGTGAAGAGAAGATCATGTGTCAAAAGACACGCCAGGAGGATATATAAGACAACTCGAAATGAATGGAACAGACTCGGAATCTACCATCTCAACTCCTTCTCAATTTTGTCCTGCCACTGGGAACCAACGGTCCTTGTGAATAGGTTCTTGACCGTGTTTGCATTCAACAACGTGTTGATCTTGCGGCGACCAGGGAAGTCGTCAAAATCTCGCATGAGGCAGTCCTGCAGGAACCTCAAAAAAATTGTCAGTGGTCCGTCATCTTGAGCACAGAACCGGACATACTCATTAATAATTTGCTGGAATGTTCTAGATGGAGAGCTCTGGTCCAATGCATTCACGCGACAGGATTCGAGGCAATCGTCGACATAATACCAGAACACAGAAAGCCTTTGCTTCAAACTGAACTCGATAGGCCCAGACCCATTATCATCATTCGACAGTTCGCGCTCCTCGGCATCCTGGACTTGTGTGTCCGAGTCGTCACCAGCATTAACATTGCGGCCTGCCCTGTTGTCATTGTCCACACGAGTCTGGCCCTCATTGCGATCAAGATTATGGAAGAAGTCCTCGTTGGTATCGCGACTCGACGGATCGATATATAAATCGTTGAGGTCGTCGTCATGGTTGCAAGGCTGATCACCTTCCGCTTCATCCGCTGGTCTTGCATCACCAGAATCATCTGGATGATCGACGCCATTCGTGATGCCTAGATCATTCCGGGCCTCGGACAAAGAGATGTGCAAACCGTCTTCAACGATCTTGTCAAACGCACTTGGAAGAGTGTAGAGTAGATTGTAAGTGAATAGCTTGCTAAGCGGCACCGTGACCTGGTCGAAGCTCCGTAGGCCAATCAAGTAACAACGCAGGCATGTTCTCTGAACAGCTCCGAGTCAGTGATACTATGGTCTGTCCCATTATGTGGAATGGCTCGGATACGTACCAAGAATGCGAGGCGAACCCAATGAGATGGATTTATCTCGATGTTATTGTTCGAGAGCGAGACCAGCACATCCACAATATTCGTCCTATTGATGATTGACTTCGTTAGCTGTAAAATAGTTAGACTCGTACACACGATCAGTGAAGAGTTAACTCGAAGTTGTATTACCGAATTCCGGACCTGCCTACGAAGACTGGAAAGTAGTCGAGACACCAGCGAAGTTAATTCCTGATTGAGCTCGAAGTCCTCAAGTACAATCTCGGGAACCTTGAAGATATCTTTGTGTTCCTTAACGAACATCTGAAAAATTCCAAGTAAGTATGGGAAAATGGAACCGTGACCAACAGACCATGACATGTGTTGATGTATCCCTCCTGTACGCTGTAAGATTCGGTGACAGGAGGCAAGCGAGTAGACGATTCTTAACGACAGATTCAAAGCTTTTTGACATCATGTACTCTCGAGCATTGTCCCGTTTAATATCACGGGCCGAAAGGCTACTTTGAACTTGCATAGCATAGACATTGAGCAACATTGCCGAGACGCTCCCTGTCTACAAGGCATGAGTGATAATGGCTGTAAGAGACGGCTTGGACAACTATACTTCAATAAACTTGTCAAGAGGCTCTTTCGGTATGTTCAGTTCGCTCGCGAGATGAACGGCCTCAACCTTCAGGCGCTTTCGATGCTGAGGCGAGAGCTGCAAATCCCGAATGCCATTAGGTGTAGCCTCATCCTCACGACGACGACGACGACCTGAATTGCTTGTCATGTCACTGAGGTCCTGGACGTGTCACAAACTTGTGTTGACGCAAAACACACAACTTGACTAAATAACCGAGCTTACTTAATGACACTCGGATAACGGATACGCGGAGGAGGTATACTAGTGTATGTACATTGTACAGAACCGCGGTACAGCAAGACACAACAAACAAAGCAGGAAAACATCTATCTCATTCGGCTCAGTAGTAAGTACTAGAAATAAGATTAATATTGTAAATATTAGACAAAAGCAAACTTACAAGTTGTATCTACTTGGAATGCGCTTGCACGATCCTCGTGGATGCGGCGCGCTTGGATGAGCGAAGAACCATACCATGAGTCACCTGACAGTCATCATCCGAGTCGGATGAAACTGAGGAGCGCTTCAAAATATTTTCGTGCCAAACGTCGTAGCGAGACTTCGCGATCCCTATGGTCGATTCCTTGAGCGCATCGAGAACTTCGTCCCAATCGAACAACTGTTCCGGTATAGGCCAGTCGTAGATTGTTTGCAACCAATTCCGTACTCCCTGCTCCTCCATGGTCACGCTGGTTTGTGTAGTGGAAGTGGAAGTGTTCGGGGGAGTGTTCGATCGAGGTGAGCAGGGAGCGATGCTTTGGGCGTACTCTGAAGCGAGACATTTCACTCCGAGCATCATCTTCTTGAGTAGACGATCGACTGCTACAGTCGTTTTGTGGGGATGGATAGTCTGTATCTCGGAGTGAGCAGCGCCGATCTAAAGCATCACAGAAGGACTTACGCCCTCAGCGTACACACTGCTATCGTGGTCTTCGAGATCGATCGGCCGGCCCGTTTTTGAGTCACGGACCCAAAGCGAGACAGCGACCGACTCGACGTCGAGCAGCGCAACGCCATCATAACTGGCTGAGATGGGATTGTCGGAGAGGGGGAGAGGGAGCCACCGGGATGCTTTCATCGGCACCTGCTTTCTGGCATGTGCTTCTCCAATGAGTGATGCGGCAGGAGGAAGGGAGTGGTGGAGCTCTGCGATGTCGACCATCATCACAGCCAGCGTATCTGGATGATCGTCGATAAGAATCTTCAACCTATCTTTCCCATGAGGCTTTGTCTCTGTGAACGAGCATTCCACGAAAAGGAACGGGCGGGGGATTTGGAGGTAGAGATCTTGTCCGCCCGTAGCTGAGATGGTAAGGTGAACGTCGGGGATGACGTTGCCGCTTGGACCTTTGATGATCGTGTTGCGATGATATCGAATTGCGACCTTGTGGTCTCCGTACCGGAGTGGCATAGAGGTTACAGCTGTCTTGAGCATAAAACCGACGTGTTCAAGGGGCGCCTCATGGACTCCGCTTGGCATCGTGACAACCAGCTTCTCCAGTTTCCGGAAATAAGCGTGCCTACTAGATGCGGATAGGTCAGAGCTGCTGGCGAACGTGTTACTAATATAGTACGACGTAAACTCACAGCATGATCCATTCAAATTCATCCTCTAGCCTTTGTTCAATATACGCATATTCGTGGTTATCGACGCCTTCGAACGTCATCTGCATGCATGAGTAAATAGTTTTGCTGATTTGAAAGCACGGTTTGTATACCAGATTTGAGTGCGATTTTGTGTACGAGTCTGGGGCCCATAGGCGTCGTTGAAGTTCCTTGATAATGTCGTCACACTTCACTGATTGGCACCATAAATAATCCAGCGTGATGTTAATATCGACCTAGCCTACAGCGTAGTCGATATGCCTACCCAAATCCAGCCCTTTGTCGTCCCCCAGGCTCTGGGTCTTTAATTCGCTTGGTGGTCTCGATTTAACTTGTGGATTGATGCTGGCGTCATGCAAGCTATGGGTCAGAGCTTCTGTTGTAGTAGGTGGCATGGCACCGCCCTTGGACTTCCGTTGCAAAGTATCTGGAAGAGGCAAGGTTGATTCATGGGGCCTTGATGATGCTGGTGAGGTTTGACATTGATTCTGATCACCAGTGCAGTGAGGCTTTGCAGCCTGGGTAATTTGAAGAGGTGAGGATGTTCCGGGACTCCAGCGCCTAGTACCTGAATGGTAGTGCTCTGGAACAGCACTCAGATCAGAAAGGGACCAGGGCTGGTATGAATGGGTGATGGAATTGGCAGTATCAGAGAAATTTTGATAAGGTACCACTGGTGGCATGACTCAGTATTGATGAAGTTGTATCAGAGTGTATATTCCACCAGCAGGACCACACCCTAGGGAATATTACAAATCAAACCATATATATAGCAACCGTGACCGTACTAAGTTACTGCTAACTTATATGATGGTCGTAGTAGTTCCAGCAGTAGTGTTTCCCCAGTCAAGCTGTATGCAATGCAAAAAACAATTCCTTGTCAAAAAAATGGTTTAGGTAGAAGAAATTACCATAGTGTGATGAGGTCTGGGCAGTGAGACGCGGATTGGCCTTTGGGCCGAATCTTGGAACAACTGGAGCTAATGCTCGCACCTGAGAGAGTGGGATGATGTCACCGATTGGTATCAAGCCAGAGGCTCTCTGGACTCGCTTTAGAATGTGCATTCCTGTGGCTTCATCCTTGTTATGTCCCGAGACAACGTCAAGTCTCGCAACATAGACAAGAAACCGATTACTCCACCAGACACCTTCCAAACCTCTTGGGGGAACCGGCCGAAAGATCAGACGTATCTCACAAATAATATGACCTATATGATTAACAGTTCCCATGTGAACATTGCGACAGTAAATAATGAGCAAGCAAATGTACCTTTCAGGCCACTGGAGGGCCACACCACACCATCATCAATGTTGACGAACGCCATGTCATACCGTCCCTTTGGCCACCCAGTTGTGGGAGATGGAGGTGAGGCAACTAACGATTGGGCAGAGAGGACACTGGTTGGATCGTGGTATGCCCTTTGTTGAATACGGAATTTATGCCAAATTTGTAGCCGTCGGAAGGGCAGAGGGTCGTCAGAGGGATGTGGTCTTCTACCTCCAACGTGGAGAGGGCGTCCGTCCTGGTTGCGGTAAACGTAGTGTACAAGCGCTGCACGGAGGTCTGGCAAATTGTATGTGTTCGCGACGGTGTCAATGTCCATACTGTGTACTGGGTCGATTCCAAGGTGAAAAGCCACTGTCCCAGATATGAAAGTCCGAGGAGGACAGGCTGTACAGGGTTCAGCAGAGCGAATAAAATAATCAACCAACTTAGGACGTGGAAGGGTGAGAGGCGATCGCTCATTGGGTAATTCCATGCCATTCTCCAAGTCGGCCTCATCTAAGTTCACTGCTTCACCGTCCAACTCCGTGTGTGTCAGATCCAAGTCCATCTGATCGCCATCATCGCCATCCAGGTCCAGGTCCATTCGAGCTGATTCCAAGTTGTCTTTGTCGTCTTCCATTTCCCGGATATGTAGTGCTAGGGAGAATGCGCGACATTTTTCTTGTCGGTCGAGAAACCGACAGATTTGTGACTCAAAATCGTTATTGTTCGTGGAACTTGCGGGAATCTTCACGACATCGATATGAGCACGTTCAGTCGTATCTGCCGTCCAGTGAATTGGAGGGCCAATGAGCGGAATGCTCCGAGCGACGTTTTGCATGGCCTCCAGCTTTGGAATCTTCCAGTGTTCAATGATATTGCCTTTCTCCCCCCGACGGGCACCTGCATCTGTAATATTTTGCTTGTGGATGTGGAACTCTCGAAGAGCAGCCGATATTTCATGGCACTCCTTATCGTTGATGACAGGTGACTGCGAAAGGTATCGAAACTCTAAAAGAGAACGAAGAGCTCGAACAACACCTTCAGGTGCAGCCCCAGCGATCACCGCAATCATATACCGTTGGAGATCTCGAGACGTTCTTCCAGTCACCTGTTTTAGCTTTGTGATCCCAGAGGCGAAATGTCGATGGCCTGTGATAGGTTGGAGGATAGAAAAGCGGAAATCGATCTCCTTTGAGCCAACGGCATGAATACACCACTTCGTATCGTGGTCATAATAGAACCGATGGAAGACGTGTAGGACCTCTGGTGGAAGAAAATAAATAGGATTGGACAGCGGCCAATCTCTCCAGAAGGGTAACGCGACACCGTTGAGGCGGTATTGTTCACAGGCTCGGAAGTATGCTTGTAAATCATTGGGGTCGACACCGAGTGAGTTGATCTGGTCGAGGGTGAGATCTCCACTTCGGAGGTCATGACGCTCTGGATCGCCGAATTGAGTGTGACTAGCAAGCGTAATGGGTGAAGTCTTTCCTCGGACGCATGCGATTAAACACGCCTCGGGGGTGTCAACAATGCAGCCGGCAAGGGGGGTGTAACAATAGCGACTGTTACCACGAGGGTCAGACAACATAACACCGATGGAAGCTGCCTGTTTAAGTGGTGCAACTACGATGTCCAGGGCTTCATGGTAGAGACGGTCTGATAGAACTCCCTTCATTCGCTGATCATTGTGAATAAATTCGACGATGGGCAGAAATGCCACTGGAATGAATGCATTCGATGAGGCCTTGCTTCGAACCTCAGAGTGGATATTGGCTAAAGACATGAGAAGCGGATGGGAAACCTTGCCGCCACACTGATTTGTTACATTAGTTTTATCAGACGATAGAACCACACCAAGGACGGTTCCCCCTTTGCCTTTAGGAAGAACTTTCTGTCCAGAATGTTTTAGATGGGAGATTCCATTATATTGCACATCGGTGTGCTCACCTGCATTTCCCAAGCAACGTTGCAAGACATCCACTCTGTATAGACTCTGACCAATCGTTGTGCGGTGGCAAAGACACGGTAGGGGACGAAGTCAATCGCGTCTGTGAACAAGGGGTTATGGAGTAGGGTTTGTAAACACTCTATAGTGTCCCTGTAAAAAAGCCTCACGACTCCTTTCGTAGCATGCGAGGTGTTGATGCGACGGCACTTCCACGGAGGAATCTTGGGTAGAATCTCCGCGAGTCCACGAAGCTTTGATGCACTATTGAACGAGAGCTGAAGTTGTTTGACCTAAAATAAGGGTAAATCTGAGGAAACTTAGCGGGCTAACGAGGGAAAACACACCAATGTCAAAGATAAAAAACGGTCAATTGCAGCCATGCTGAGCTCAGACGTAAGCAGAAATTCTGCTAGCTCCCATTCCGGACGATCAGCAAAAGGATAGTAGGAGTTCTCGGAGTCGCGCATCTCTGAGAACATGTCTTGATGAAAGGCATCCATGAATTTAATACCATTCTGATCCACAACACTGGCTACCCCCGGGAAATAGTCAACGACCGGAGTACAATTCTGCTCAGCCGGAGCGCTTTCCATGCCACTATGGTCTTGCGAATCCTGGTCTGAGCTTCCTTCACTACTGTAAGGTGTAAGAGGTCTTCGCTGGGGTTGCATGTCAGGGGAACTGGGACAGGAATCGGATCGAGCAAAGTATGCGAGAAGGTCTGCTGGATCTACGAAAGCCGTGGGTTGGCGATGACACTTGGTCCGTGGTTGGTTCAAGTGCCTCTGGACTTGACTTTCGGTGCCAAACGCCTTCCCGCACTGGGGACAATATGAATTGTTGTTTTGCATTGGGACGAGCAGAAAAAATGTGAACCACGCGGTTTATACTAACGTCGCTTTTGGATTATATACGGTGGAAATATTTTTTTGGTCAGTGACCTCACAACCCACCCCGTGTCACGAAAACTCAAGCATGCTGCAGAAGGGCCGTAGACGGCCACAGTAAGTTCATCTTTCAAGTACTTATTCAAATAGGATGACGAGGCCTCCCGCAGCCTTCGAAAACTTCCCTCGGCTTCTGCTCCGGTTTCTTTCCAACGGTTATTACAACTCAAATTTCAGAGTACCAAAGTACAAACTTCTCTTGGACTCGATGGGTCGTCGGGCTCCGTTACTTCTGCTACCAGCAGTTCTGAAGAGCTGGATACCAACGCCGAATCTGACTCGGAGGCTGCGACAAAGTCCCTGTCAAAGGGAGGTGGTACTAGCATCTCTCAGTTGAACCGCTCGATGCCCCGTACTACGCTGCAATCTGAGCCTGCAACGGCCTTTTCTTTGTTACCCACAACCTTGAAAGTGCAGGAACCAAGTTCTGATTCTGGTGGCGTGATATGTAGGTCTTATTGATCGCATTTGCCTAGCTAGACGCTCAGTGTCTTGTACCAGCGATTAGCTCACAGAAAGAGGCCTCCATCCGGCTGGCAGCCGCTGGAGCACGCAAGAAGGTGGTTCGTGCAGAACATCGCCTTGCACTGTATATTGCACAAGAACACGCTATTTTAGGTCAACTATATGAAGAACTTGCCAACCAGGTGGGACAAGAGGAGACGGTTGCAGACGCGAGGATGGGCCAGGTTTGTCATTCTGTTCAAAAGCAGGGATTTGAGCTTGTATCATCTAGTTCAATACCTCATTCCACGTGGCCCCTGGTAGCATCTCCTACTAAGAATAAGCGGAAGTCACCGAATTAGATCCATAAATATTTTGTCCCGTTGGTGATCGCTGAACGCTGCGTATTCACTGGCACAGCGTGACGCGTCGATGTTGATATCTATACTTCGGGCTATTTTCGAATTCATCAATGTTATATTTTCTTATTTCTTGTGCTACTTTCTCTACCACCCACAGGACCTCAGAGATATGCGTACCCACAACCCGTGCAGGCAGATCATAAGCGTGAGGAGGAAAGTCTCGACCCCAAAAAGGAAGGCATACCCACAGACACCCAGGCGTATTCCTTTTCCAGATATTCCCACAACCAGGCCTAGACCTAAAAAGGAACGTATAGCCTCAGACGGAGACCGTGGATTTCAGGATGATCAGAGGCACGGATGAATGCCTCGTTTGAGAAGGACATCCCGTTCAGTACAAACAAGAAGATATGTTGGATAGCCAGGATACGGTGGAGCAGCGGGTGCGAACGGTTCGCGATTGGGATCTGAACACAAACAAGGTCCGGCGCAGGGTCGTGGGTATGCCACATGCCTCCAGCGTGTCAAGCTTGTGCGTCACAGCCACAACAGCACGATTACCCCAGGACAGCGTCAGTGGGTCAGTAGACAATGCAAGAGAAGCTTACAAGAATTCTGACGCTGGGATCCTCGTGAGCGGTGGAAGTGACTGCCGTATTGTTGTCTGGGACCTGGCCAGATTCAAGTCGATAAACTTGAAGGTGATGAAAGATATTTGGGAGAGTTTCAAAGAGGGGCTCAATTAATGGTCAACGCTCATTCGTTTTTTTCTACTCTGTTTATTGGCCGAGACGATGGACGTCTCTAGTAAATTGTCATTCATTGAAATAATACGACGGTCGATATGACGACTGTTTATAGATGGTAGTGGTCGGCGGCAAACTCTTGATCCGAAGTCACATTCTGTTTTGAACTGCCGCATCATCTTCAAGATCTAACCCGCCATTAAGTATTAACTCCTGACTGCTCAAAACAAAAGACATGGCACGCAAAGGATGGTATGAGGCTCTAGCCGACGCTTTACAGCAAGACAACACCACGCGTTGGTACCTCTAGCGCATCTGCTCTTACACTCACACTACCCCTTTCCCCCTTATTCTAGCGTTTGCAACCATGCAACTTACTTGCTACGATCGACACATACGCGTCCGCTCGCTCGTCCACCGCGAATTCCTCACCACCTCCACACTTCCGAACCTCCCGCTGATACTCACCACGACGGACGTGCGGACGCCCAAGGTCTTCCAGCTAGAACACGAACGGTGTGTCGAGGTCCTGTACTGGATCCCGGGGACGTGAGAGCAGTTCCGGATCACCGGACAGGTGTCGGTCGTGCGCGCGCCGGGGTACCGAGGTGCGGATCCTGCGCCGATGGGCGTTGTGTATAAAGCGCCGTGCGACGAGGGGTTCGACTGGGAGGCGAAGCGAGTGGATATGTTTGTTGGGATGAGTGTACGGATGAAGGCGGGATGGTGCCGGCCTGTTCCTGGTACGCCGTTGGGCGGGGACGGGAAGGAGGAGATGCAGAGGTGGCCGCAGAAGCTGCCCAAGTTGGGGGAGGCTGTTGGGGAGGAGGAGAAGAGGAATTTGGAGGGGGCGTTGGCGAACTTTGCGTTGGTGGTCGTCGAGCCGGTTGAAGTGGATTATGTGGAACTTGGTGGGGAGCTTGATAGGAGGGCGCGGTTTGAGAGGTGTCTGAAGGGTGAGGGTGTCGTTAAGAATGGAAGGCGACTTTGGTCGTGCCGTAATGTATCGTTATAGATCGCTATCGATGGCCCGGGGAGCGTGCTTTGCGACGAAGGCCTGGAATGAAGCAGGACATTAGACATCCACTGTCATCAAGTCTACCAGGGAAAGTCGCACAGGAAGTGCTCCACCACCTACTACTCTGCCGATTGCTTCTCCACCCCTGAACGCGATAATGGTAGGCACCTTGAGATATCAAAGTGAGCGCCTGTGATCTAACGGGACAGGATCTGAGCATACGGTGGTAATGCTAACGTCATGTGCTTTTCTATATCGACGCTGTAAAACTTGGCGACAGAGTCATGGTAGATGGAAAGTTTGTCATAAAGAGGTTTGATAGCTCTGCATGGTGCACTCCACCCTGCCTATCTTGGGTAAGGATATGAGCCTGGTGATCCGGGTGCGTCGTGAGTTCGACTTACGATGTTGTAGAATTCTGGAGAGGATGAGATCTGTGTCACCGTCATCGCTAATGCGAGAAAGATGATTGCCAAATGAGTATCGTTGGAATCCGAACTGCGTCCGATGTTGCCGTAATAAATGTCCCTGGAAGGACGATGGGTTCCTCCGTGCCATATCGGTTTATTGAAGTCGCGCCGACAACGCGCTCGGTGTGGTGTAAAAGGTGTAAAGGGTCCAGGAACTACTCTGAGAGTGGCAATCGACAAGATGACCGTCGACAAAGAAATGCTCCAACTTCGCTGTTTTTGCTGACGTAGAAATGTGACATGTGACGCGTGACGAATAACTTGCTTCTGCAATGAAGCGCCACACAGCCAAAAAAAATTGAACTGATCGAAAGCAAGGGGCACCACCAACTCAGATCACCCTAGATGGACACGTAAATTGACCTGTGATATCCTCACATGATGCATCGTTTTGCTCACGTTTTTAACAGGATCGTTCATGGGCAAAACTGGCATGGATGGTTCCGATAGGAACGAGGGAACGGCGCATCCTTTTGCTGTGCAACGGGCCGGGTCCGGAGCTGGTATCGATTTGACAAAATACGTGAATGGAATATGGTCCATTGGTATGGGACCATTTCGATCGGCACTCCTCCCAAGTCCTTCACTGATATTTGTTTTTTCCATGCACGTTCACCCCTTTATCCTCGAGGCTCCACGTTCCGTGTGAGCATTCGGGGACACCCACGTTCGTTGATGCCCAACTCGAGGAAGCTCACCATATGGACGGCTGGAAAGCACCGCCCCATAATATTGCTCACTTCAGAGGAGGAGAAACGACTCTGGCGCAAGATCGATTTATGGTTGATGCCGATTTTAAGCTTGATGTACCTTTTTTCGGCCATGGACCGCGGTATGTCGGACAGTTTGAGTAGGGACCA
>JBBPPC010000296.1:0-23739 GCA_038091775.1 Leccinum olivaceopallidum | reverse complement strand
CTCGCTATCGAGGGCGTGGTAGACAACATGCGCCCCCTGGAGGGGTGGCGTTCGTGGGAGGCAAGGAAGCTGGGGTATTTGGACGGAAGGGACGAGGAGGATCTCAAAGTCGGGCAGGATGAGTGTGGAGGCGACCCTGTAATTTTATTGCAGAGTTTTCATTGTAATAGCAACAGTTCATGTGGTGCACAATGAGTTGTTATAGGAGCTCTGCATCACTTGTGCACGACATCAGCATCACTAATGCAAGCTTTGTAAGCGGTTGTTCGCCCTGCTTCTCCTTTCCAATTTTGTCGTCGATCGGCTGATTCTCCTTCTTCAGATCGCCAGGGCCATACACCAGGAACATCGGACTATCTGACGGGCCATTCCTTGATGTGCCTACCTTCTTTCTAGCTGCACTCCGCATCCACCAGATGCCCAGGAAGATGGGATTTGATGCGTCCCCGCATTCACACTTTAGGCAATCAA
Source organism: Leccinum olivaceopallidum (assembly GCA_038091775.1). Taxonomy (NCBI): domain Eukaryota; kingdom Fungi; phylum Basidiomycota; class Agaricomycetes; order Boletales; family Boletaceae; genus Leccinum; species Leccinum olivaceopallidum. The sequence goes on along the minus strand of JBBPPC010000296.1, from coordinate 23,268 downwards.
TCCCCACGCACCACTTTTTCTAGGACCCAGCGCTCCCCCGTTCCCCCCGCCTCGACCGGCGCGTACCGGTATGCAGCGCTGCACCCCGGCGGCGGCCATTCACTGTCCTAGGGTTTGCAGGCTCGCTGCCCCCTCCAATTTCGACCAGCGCGCTGCACCCTGGCGGCGGCAATCGTTGAACCCCCCACGCACCATTTTTTCTAGGATACAGCGCTCCCGTTCCCCCCGCCTCGACCGGCGCGGTATGCAGCGCTGCACCCTGGTGGCGCCCATACGTTTTCCTAGGGTTTGCAGCCTTGATTTCCCCTCGAATCCCGCCCCCATTATCACTCACGCGTCATTTTCCTACAGCGCTCCGGTTCCCCCCTCCGATCCGCCTCGACCAGCGCGGCATGCAGCGCTGCACCCCAGCGGCGCTGCTACACGTTGCCCCAATGGTTGCAGGCTCGATGCTGCTCCCTCCGACTCGGATCTTCTCTCCGGCAGCGCGGGATACAGCGCGGTCGCTTTCCCTCCGACGGGCATCCGTACGCTTCGCTCCCGGCAGCGCTTTACGGTTTCTCCTCCCTACTACCCCCACCCTCGACCTGTACGAACACTCATACATGCCACCCCATGCTTTGCATTCGACGCCGTTCCCAACCATCCCGGTAATTTTATCCCAGCACACTTTTTAGGGCCCATGATCCCGCGGCTCGTTTCGCTAGCTACGCTCCCCAGTCCCTCCGAGTCGTTTTCGACGCCATTCTCCCTTCCGAGTCACTACTGTTACGTGCCCCACTCTGTTGTTCATAGTTTACTCTTCCCTCTTCCCTTTCATCCTCAGCCCCCTCCTTTTCGTTTCATACTTAGTGAAATTTTCACGTTTTAGCAGTCTTGCATAGTCTTGCAATACGTGATGCAATGTGTATTGCTCGCTTACAATGAATGCTGCATCACTCAGTACGTGATGCAATGTGTATTGCTCGTCTACAATGAATGCTGCATCACTACTATACTACTTTGCAAATGGTTCTTGCATTCTTGTGTGACCCGATTGCAATCAGTGATGCATAATGCATGGTGGAACAATGATCTACTGCATCATTATGGAACGGTGTTCTGGTAGCATCTCATATGTTCATTTTTTCGAAGTATAGAAGCATCAGGTGAACCAAGATAACATTTATTCATCACAAGTACACAACGACAAGACAGATAACAAAACGAATAGCAGATGCGAGCGACATAGCAGAACGAACCTCGGATGCAACAAGAAACCTTCAATCTTTCCTCCGCCCCCTCGCAAAAGAATTAACATCCTCCGATACGATTTGCAGCAGCGAGGCGAGTCGAAGGAACCGTGGAACGGCCAGACCTTCGAGGGGCAGAGAGTTCGGGCGATTGCGCGGGAGACGGCGGTTCGAGGGCGGCGGTCTTCGACTTGTCTGCAACTCGACCTCTTTTGGTCGCCGATTTGTTGGGCGATTGTGGCTCGGGAAGTTGGACTGCATGGGGAGTACGTGGAACCGTATCAGAGGGAGCTGCGGGGCTGATGGTGGCAGAGGGCAATATGGGCACTGGCATTGTCGAGGCTGCTGACACGTCTGGTCTGATGGAAGGGGAGACGATGGCCGGAGGCAACAGAGGCGAGGGAGTCGGAACATTCCGAACAAACGACGTGGGCGGATCGCTCCGAGTTGTGCGTGTGAGATTTGCCACACCTGATGGATCACCGAGATTGGTCAACTGTTGCACCACTGGCTGTAAGTAGTGTGCATCTTGCACAGTTTCCCGCACTGCACGGCCCTGAATCCCAGCTTCGATATACGAGGCAGTTAGTTCTACCGTAGGATGAGTGCCAGGCAGTGACAAGTGTGGCGAAGTGGCAAATGATGAACGCCTCGAATTGGCAGAACTTCCCACGCCGTCCGAATACTCAAGCAGGTCGACGTCAGATGGATCGTTCAAGTCGTCGAGGAAGGAATAACCTCGCGGGATAGGAGGCATCACGTGAGTGCTTGTTGACGGTGCTGGAGGCAAGTAAGCACCGTGGGGAGGATCCGAGCAATCGTCTTCCGTGTCGAAGGACCATCGTGAAGCCATGGAAACGTCCGAATAAACGGAAGAACCATCGCTGTCGCAGTCCGAATAACTAGAGGGAAGATCGTTGGTGTTGATCGAGTCCATGCGATACGACATGGACACGTCATCTGAACAGGCAATGGGGAGTCCAGCAGGGGCATGCGCGTTGTTGGTAAAAGAGGTGGAATGGGTAACGGGAAGTGCGGGAGGTGCATTGCTGGTTTGAGGGAGCGCGTTGGTCAGAGAGTGTGTGTTGATCAGACTCGAGAGTGGGACCGAAGGGACGTGGTCAGTCACGGTCAGAGGGGGTGGCGCACTGGCATCGAGAGGCTTCATATCCTGTTGACCACTAAAGCGCTGTGATGCAGTCATACCTTGATACCTACGTTAGTCCCAGAACACCGAATTGTAGAAAACGAAACTCACCGTTCACCTGACAGACAAATTCATCGAACGGCTGCATGACTTGTCTTTTGAAGTCACTGTGGGCGTGCATAAAGTCCAATCCAAACGGTGTTGCTCCGGAGTGGATACTGGTGATGAAGTGGGTCAATACAGGAGAACGTGGTCATCAGTGACTTACCTGATGGTTTTAATTCTGCCACCACGAGAGTAATCAGGACCGCCGGCAAGGATAGAGAACGACCAGCCAGTTTTGTCCCTGAGACCACCAAGAAGTTTTGAGAGCATAGCGGGCAGGTCGTCGACTGCCCTAGAAGGTGATAGGACACGTTAGGACATACATCTCATGATCAACATGAATTTACTCACTTCGCTCTGAGAGTCTCAGAGAACGAGGGGGTATCCGAGTCCCCGGCCAGAGAGTCGTGGTCGAGGGACGACTTGACCTTTGCAACTTCATCTACGCGACGGGCCTTCTCTTCGAGGACTTCGCGCCGAAGTTGGTCATCCTTAGCCGTCTCCTCCCAAGCCTCCTTCGTCAACCTCCGGCGGATAGTCATCCGCTCCTTCTTGGCCTTGGTACTGAGTCCCAGGCGCGCACACTCGGCCTCGTACTTCGGCTTTACCTCATCCTCATAGTGCATCTTTGAAAAGACTTGCTCCTCAGACAAAGACCGCGGCCTCTTCATGTTGTCCTTAGTGAGCTGATTGATAGACTTGAAGGGGTCGATAGCCGCCGCTGAACGTTCCAAGCGAGCTTTGTTCGCCAGCCATCTCATCGCATTGATGAGTTGCTGGAAGGCATGCAATCCATTAACGTTGGAACCGTAAATTGTAGTATAGCTTACCGTTTGACGCCGCGCGACTCTGTTGGCGAGATGGTCGAGTTGAACCTTGTTCAATGACTCTTTCGTCGTGCCCGGAGGGAACCCAGCCTCTTTCGACTCAATTTCGGGCCATTTCTTGAACCACTCCGTATAAAATACAGGCTTGAATTCGGTGTAGTCTTTTAGTCGGAGACATGGGACATAGTACTCGTCGTAGTAAGCCCTGAGCCAATCCTTCTGCTCACGTGTTGCCCAGTTGTTGCCACCCATCTACGAACATCAGAGGGGGCACAAAGAATCTTGCAACTACGTACCTTTTTATCGGAACAGGGAAGAGGAGAGGTTCGGTGCTGAAGGATTACAGACAAACGGACAACGGGACTTGGAACGCTTGCAGAACAACAAGCACGGCGGGTGAGGGGAACCGTCGAAAGACTCAGAGGAGGGATTGTAGTCCAGGCCCGGTGCCATACTTAAGACGGATTTGTTAGATCAATAGCTCCTGCATTGAGGATTCGTCAGGTTTGAGAACGCTTCTTTGTTAAAAAAACATGCGGCGGCACACCAACTTGAACTACCTGGAACGATAATCCAAACGGTGCAAGACACCACTCTTGTACTAGCTAACATCTGCCGACTTCTGATAAAGTAAGCATCCATTCTCGAATGACGTGGTCAAATCCCCTGCCATACTGGCCATGAGGACGTCCTCGAGTAGCTTAATTGCCATAGCCACATTGCCCGAAATTGTCCGCGCGGTAGCCAGTAGTGGACCGACGCCATGGTGCTGCAGTATGTCATTCTCGAGCTTTATCGCCGACGTTTGTGTAACCCCAGCGCTAAGTATAAGTTCTTCGAGAGTACTGTTCAGAGTCTCGTCGTGTTCCTGAGTCGAAAGTATGTTGTTCAAAAGATCTTTTAGCGATCCCTCGACAAGTGAAAAAAGCTCATCCTCCACAGCTCGAAGCTGATTCTCTCTATGGGCTGTCCGTTTAAACCATGGTGTACAGTCTTAGTTCGAAGGCTTACTGTGGGGACAACCTCTTTCCACTACTACTTGTACGTTGGCGGGGCTCGTGATTGGTCGCGTCGATAGCACTAAAAAAAATTAGTTTAATCCGTAATATATTCTACTGTTAGCTTACGGTGACAGGTCGGGGGAGACTGTAAGCCCCGCACGGTATTTCTTCTTCAATTTCATCGAGATAGCTGCTTTGTTGCTGTGTTTCGAGTGAGTGTAAAGGATACTTTATCTGTTTGAACTACTCACCGCTGATAGTATTGCTGACGTGCCTTCCGCTTAGCCATGGCACGGTCCTCTGCAGTATGATGGATTGTTGGACGTCCCATGACTGAGAAGCGGAACCAGAGCTGCAGAGCTGCACTAGTGCGAATGAGGCGAGCCTGACGTGCCGCGGCAAGTCACCTGATCAGTTTTGGAATCCTTATGCGATATTTATAGGATAGTTATGGGATAGTTATGGGATAACAATGAGATAGCGACTCACAAGACATAGATATTGGCTTGATAATACAGCAGTATGCACCATTGTGTGTTACCTTACCCTCTGTACTGTTTTTGCGCATGAGAGCGGTGAGCGGTGGTATGTATTTTCGATCAAGTTGTCGCAGTCCCAGTCGCAAGTCGAACTTGAACCTGATTCAGTGCTCACAACTTGTGGTTATCCGTCATTGCCCAGTCACTGCCAGAAGTCAGTTATCGTTCACGGAATGTCATGGTTTCCTTCACGCTCACATCGGTTTGACTCTTCAATTTAAATCAAATGTTGAACGCAGAATGGGGCACACGCCAATCAAGAAATTGTCAACGACGCTGAGTACTACTATACATTGTTGTACCGGGTGACTACAACAGGATCTCAACCTTGCCGGCCTCGAGGCATTGTTCAAAGATAGTTACACCCTTCTCCACAGATTCTACCTTGCGCTGAATGGAGCCGCTCACTTTTAAGGTGAGCGTACCGGCGGTTTCCCTGTATCGAGGAGCCATTAGAGATTAGAACTTTATCAGGTGCTGTAACGATTCAAGGATTCACTCACCAACCAGCGAAAAGGCCCACACGGAGACCCTTTGTGACACAATAGAACGGCGCACGAGTATCGGGGGCAGGGACACAATAGTAATATCCACGGTATAACCTGTACCAGGTGGGAGTCGTGCTGGAGGCGTCCGACGGAGGAATGAGCACAGAGGGCAGAATTGGCCCACTGAGGACGGCAACACCAGCAGCAGGAGAGTCGATCGGGGCAGGCTCAGCCTGAGAGGGTACAATGGTGGGCGTGGTGGCAGCGACAGACACCGGTGCGTCGGGCTCGTCGTTCTCCTTGCCGAGTGCAGCGGCCGCGGAAGGCGAAGTCGCTAAGACCTCCGAGTCGTTCCGATCAATCGGAACCTCAGAGGTTAACTCGGTTTGATCCGCAAGGTAGTCCGAGATGGATTGAACAAGGGGGGCGACGTTGGATTTGGACAAATCAATGCCCGTGAACTGAGCAATCAGTGCAGCTGCAAGAATGTATTGCATCAGTCCTTGTTCAATGGATATAGCGGTGCACATCCGTCAACTTACCGATGTCGTCGCATTCTTTCTCTGTCAGAACATGCGCACTGGCGAAGCGCGCGCTTGTGTTGGCAGAGCCAGACGTGTTTTGGAGCATGCTGAACGGGTTACTTTGCAGGTATACAGTCCAGCTGCTTACCGCTCAGCGCTCAGCCTTTAAGCAAACAGCGAACGCGGCCTTGAGGCGCCAAACGCCGTGGCCTTCAATAGGAAGGTGTTGTGGTGGTTGGGAAGCTAGTGGTAGTAAGTGAACTTCTTCAACCGATCCACAAGTTTTTCCTTTCTAAAATCCCTGCTTAGATCCCCTTATGAACCCGCGAACTTATGTGTACAAGGCCAATCTGAGCGCCAGAAATGTCCCCACCAAAGTCACAGAAGAGTCGCCGCCGTCATCGTGCTAGCCTTGCTGGAGTAGGCGTCCCGAGCGTGTGGTTGCCGAATCCAGGCGGTACTGGTAAAGTATAGCGTGTTCTTGTGGAAGGCAAATTAACCGACACCCGTGCGCACCCACAACAGTCCATTACATCGCTGGTGGACCCCCTTCATCTCCGTCGGGTTCGCCGTCGCCAGATTCACTCTCGCCCACCCCCTCTCGCAAGTGCAAAAGGGGGGTGCCAGTGAATTCTTTGTCCCACTCTAACGGGGCCGCGGACCACGACGTTGCGCAGCTGTTCAGTGATGCGTTCAAACTTCTTTGTGATGGCGTTGCAACCCTCCCAAGCGAGTCGGAACACAAGGAGCCAATATCCGGCATACTGCAACGCTTCTCTGCATTGCTCAACGAGGTGATTTGTTGAACGCAGGTCCCTTCTCTACTGTACTGACCACCGGATAGGTCGACGCACCTGCCAAGAACAGCGCAAGTCGTGCTCCGACTCCCGAGGTCAATGATGCAGACACGCTCGACTCTCCTATCGGCGGAAATGGGAATGCCACTCGGGCATGATGGCTTCGTCATCCAACGTATGTACGTTCGATTACATTTACACTCCTCATTTCCTTCTACTGACTGGACTGCAGTTAATTGCCGCAGAATCGTTAGTAGGGGTACCAGGACGGGATTCATTTAGTGGTAGCAAATACATATAGCTCGCTGTTACTACGATTACTTCAAAATCCCACTTGACTTCAAACACCCCATGCTATGGCTGGAACGAAGCGTGCTGCAAAATCCAAACCTTTGAAGGTGCATGTCTACAATGCCGTCGACAGCCACGTCGACTCCAGTTCCCACGCTCACCGGCCAGTTTCGACACCCATCCCCCACGACAGCTACCATGTTCAAGAAAATTCCGTCTCTGTCTCGCGGGAATTTATTCAGCGAAGCCTGCTATTGGATGTACTCAATCCGGACTTAGAGGGTTCTTTTCAGATGGAAGACGACACCGAATTACCGTACAGCCCGGAGCTGGCGAACCCCGTTAGCGTGGCTTCTGCACCTTCCACAAAACGCAAGATGAATTCCTGTGTGAGTCAATTATTTTGCTGCTATGCCTAAGATTGTATTCATAAGTGATCAGGATCGCCCTCTTTTGACGTGGGTAACTCAACGCTCTATGTTCTTAGACGAGTTTTTGCGCCATGAGGGCCGGCATGACTACCTCGATGGCATCTGTACATGCTGCCGTGAGCGTGCAGGTTTGTACCGCTGTGAAGACTGTTTTACGGTGGAACTATACTGTCTTCCGTGTGTCCTCAGTGTACACGGCGTGTTACCGTTACACCACATCAAGGTGAGTACTTCTCTTTCCGATATTATTGATCTGACAACTCATCTCCGATAGAAATGGAATGGATCCTTCTTTACCCAAGTCTCGCTCAAATCGCTGGGTCTTCGTATCCAGCTGGGACACCCAACAAGGCAGTCGTGCATCAGGCCCCTGCCTGTCTCGGCCGATGACGATTTTCTCATTATCGATAGCAACGGGATTCACGAAGTCGGACTGGACTTCTGTGGGTGCGAAACGGCTCAATCACACACGAAGCAGCTTCTACGAGCGCGACTATTTCCGGCCACGGTTCGCGAGCCTCAAACGGCAGCCACGTTTCGTGTTCTTCACAATTTTCAGTTGCTCTCCTTTGAGTCCAAAACGTCCATGTTTGAATTTTATTCAACTCTTGCACGACTCACAGACAATACAGCTCTTCAGAAACCACGAGTGCGTAAAAACCTTTATCGGGTTTAAGTCAATACTTAGATGGTAATCGTAGGACCGCTATGAAGAATTCGCGAGGATGATTCGGCAATGGCGCCACCTCAAATTACTGAAGCGTAGTGGGCGAGGACATGATCCCACTGGACCCGATGGAACGGCTCCTGGGGAATGCGCCGTTCTTTGTCCGGCATGTCCGCAACCCGGCAAGAACTTGCCTCCTGACATTCTTAAGGCTCCGCCATCCGAAAGGTATGTGGGGATGGCGTAATTGAGGGGTCGGGTGCGCTGATCAACTGTTTTCAGTTGGATATATACTCTTTTTGTCGGTATCGATGCAAACTTTCGCTTGAAACGCAGGAACGTTTCGAACGATGCCAATGATCCGGGCCTCAATTACGGCTGTGCATACTTCGTGGAGGAGAACGCTTACAAGACGCATCTTTTGCTTCATTCTGGGGATACTCAGGAGGTACTACGTCCTTCTTACACTGTCACAGCACTAACTCGTAGATTCAGAAAAGTATTTGTTCCGGACACAGTGCCGTGAACCTAGCCAACGTGAAGAAGTCGTTTGATCTCGCTGCAACTGGGGTGGGCACGGTAGATTGTGCACGCCATAATATGAAGCTCCCGACAGCCTCCGGGGATTTGCAGAAGGGAGAAAGGTATATTCTTTATACTTCTAACCCCGTGGTACTTCTAATTTTTGCATTAACCGAGATACGTAAATATGGACTACGTCTTCTTCTCGGCCATCAAGCACTTCGCGGCGGTGCCCCGCTTCCTCGTATCGTACGATATCGCATGTCAGTGGAACAAGAAGTTATGGCAGAGGATGGATAAGCTACCTACGGGTCTTCAGTTGGATCATGAATCCACTGCGGTGGAGTTCTGCGTGCCGAAATTCCATCTCCCAGCCCATAAGGAGGCATGTCAGGTTGAATTTTCGTTTAACTATACACCCCGGGTTGGGAGGACAGACGGCGAAGCACCGGAAAGGGGGTGGGCGAACATTAACCCCGTGGCATCAAGCACGAAGGAAATGGGTCCTGGGTGTCGTCGAGACACCCTAGACGATTTCTTCGGTGATTGGAATTGGAAAAAGGTGGTCAATCTAGGTAAGTCGTGATGCATCACATTACTGATATGAGAAGACTCACCTTCGTGTGATGCAAGGTGATGCAACACTTGCCAAATTAAGGGAGGGCGTGGTGCAGATGCGAGAGCAGCAAACAGCGTTGCAAGAGCTTCAGGCTGCATTACCACCCGAAACGGTATCCCAGTGGATCAGCGAGGCCGAGGATTGGGATGCAGATCGAGATCCCTCAAAAAATCCCTACCGTCGTAAGCGGGAAAGTGGGTCCCCTTTCGTATTCCCATTTTCAGATTTTAAGTTGCGCAGTGATCACCCAGGCCAAGATTCGCCTCGAGCTTGCCAAAGACGAGGCAAAAGAATTGCAAGACGGGAATGACACGTCATTGGACCCCGACATTTCCCCGAGTGTACTGGTCAGTACAGGGATTGATCTGGAGGACCGACAGTAAGCATTAATACAAAATGGTACCATAATTCGGTCACGGTGTTGATGGCCCTTAGGCGTCGTCTACGCACAACGTTGGCCTCATTAGCATCAGATGCCACAGACCAGCAGAGGACCAAAGCCCAAACCCAAGTGAATATATTGCAACGGAGGATCGAGGAGTGGACGGCATACCAACTACTGTACATGCCAATGGTTGCGCGTCGACGTGCATCTGCCAGTGCAGCCCAGAACACGGCCGCCGAGCCATCCCAAGAACGCGAGCCCTCTCGCTTTGATCTGATGCTTCCCTCGCAGTGCCCACCGTCGTTCAGCAGTCAGCGTCTACAAGAATATGAGTGGAAGCTGCGGTATGCGCAAGCGTTCGACGCGCTAGAAGAAATTCGCCAACACCTACGACTACGATCATATCTTTGGAAGTTCAAAAACGTCAATGTTAGAGGCCAAGTAGCGTGTACGCGCGCCCGCCAAACGCTGCATGTCTTGGAGGAGAAAATCAAAGACAGCGCTTCCAAATATCGTGTTGCACGGACTGCACTTGCGTCGCTAAGTCCTGGCCTGGGGAAGGTAGGGTGGGAAGCAGTGGTCCGTGTCTTGAAGGATGAAGACATACGTGGGATGAGCGTCGCATTTGATGGGCAAACGGAGGGACGACGCACCATCTCGTGGATCTGGCAGGCGCCAGGAGTATCAGACAACCAGGACCAAGACTTACAAGATGGTATGGCCCGGGCTTTCTGTTCGTCGCTGCCGGACTGAATCGTTTTTGTAGCGTTACGAACTGAGTGGCACCAAGCACGCGCAAGGGCCATGAGGTGGACTGAGGACGTCACGTTGCTCGTCGAAGAGATGCGACGTGTCGTGGCGTTTTTCGAATGGAAGGCGCTGTGGTGGAAAAAACAGGCCGGCAGGCGTCAAGGACTGGCGGCTGATATGCGGGAAGGGGTAACGGCTTACTCTGCACAGCAAGCAGCATTGTATACTGCGTTGAAGGATAGATGCAAGGAGCTGTGGGTGAATGTCCCCCAGATGGTGTCGTCGCAGGAGTCGGCGGCAGGACCAGGAACAGGGTGGCAAGCACGATGACAAAGCTACCACGTCCATTGGTACCTAGGCTTGATCGGAAGTCGTAAGGATACCGTTCATGGACCGCATCGTAGATCGTTGGTGAGCCATTCTATCGAATTTGGACTGCATCGTAGATTGCGGGTGCGCTATTCTGAATTCGGACTGTATCGTAGATTGCAGGCTTGCTATTCTATAACATTGTCATTTCGGGACAGCACCTATGAGTTCAATATTGCATCACTATTGCAAGGACGGATGCAACTGGCTGTGCATCATAGATAAATCAACTAGTACAGTCTGTCGTGCACAACTATTACGGGTACGGGTGGAGTGTGACGAGAAGAGGGTAGTGATCCAGTCGTTTTACAGCTGGCAGATCGTCGATGATGTCAGGGAGTGGAGGAGGGCGAGCCAGAAACAGAATAGTATGGATGAGCAGCTGAGCCAGCTCGAAGACGTTGGCGGGCTATTGTTCAGGCGGAGGAGATGGTGGGTGTTGGGTTCCTGGAGGTGATACGCTCGATCGCGATGGGTGTGAAGACGATCTTTTTTAACGTGTATTTCTACCTTGGGCCGTACACTTTAGTGTTCGTGTTATCACAGGTCTACTAACCGTTTTACCCTTGCGAGCCTTGTGATCAGTAGGATTGTAAATCTGTGGATGTCCGTAGAAAATCAATGTATAAAGCGTCGTGATCTTGAGGTACAATTTCTTTGCTTTACACTTCGCCTTTTTTTGCAGCTTTTCCTCGCCTCTCGGTCTTCGCATGATGAGGCAGAAGCACCCCGTGAGGAGTTTTCGACCGATGCCGACCGTGACTCTGCCTTTGTGGTGGTATCTGTTGTGTGGGGAGTCGATCGAGGGACCGACAGATCATCGTACCCTGTGGTACATCGTCGGACGGCTCGCAAGGGGTGTTTGAGGGGTGTTTGAGGACTCACCAGAAAAGGGGTCTACGCGGGGTCGCTTATGCCTCGACGAAGGCACTTACTCAAAGCTGCTGACAGAGGACTCCTCTTTGTCTTCTTCCGACGCCCGACGCTTGCCTTTATCCAGTCCCGCTGCTGCCGGCTGTCCGTCTACCACATCCATCGCCTCTGAATCCTCGTCAACCTCTTCATCGTCGAACACGGCCAAGTCCTCTCTTGCTCGCTCCCCAGCTCCTCAAGCTCCATTTCGTATTGTGCGCCCGCTGTTATCTTGCTCGTGATTTTGACCGGGACGCGCTCGTGGCTGATAACCGCCGCCTGACTCACGTCTGTGTTTGTCGACATCGGCAGAAGGTGGTTTCAAAGCTCGGGCGATGGCATGTTTGATGAACCGGCCTGCGGCTGCCTTGTCGATTCCTAGTTTTCCTGTAGGGTTATGTTAGTATGGTCGCGAGAAAAGCATGAAAGAGGTCCTTTACGTTTTCGATCCAATTCTTCTGCATGCGTGACTTTTCCAAAGTACTGATGGACGCGTTCCTGCTGAGGCCTGGCATGACTTCGGTCACAAGTCCCAATGGCCCTGCAAGGTCGAATCGAGCACGAGCGTCTTTGCGTCATTCAAACTGGGAGGACAAGTTGTGAGTATACGCAGAGCGACGGGTGAGGAGACTCTCACTGAATTAAGCGCATTCACAGATGCTTTTTTTTTCGCATTCCCTTGACTCAGGACCTGAAGCCTCAACGTCCACAGATTGTTCGCTTTCGCGCTCGATGCCCGAGGTGGACTGGAGATCTGGATTCTGCTCCCATTATTTAATTATTTAAGACGCTCATTCGAGGCGACTGACAGAGCAGGGTCACGTTGGATGATGGATGAATTTAACATATTTTTGCCCATAGGCGTTACGGTACATGAAGCAACGGCGACTGGCGAACATGTTTCCACGTAAAGAGTTCATGGGAAATGTGCATCGTCAGGTCACCTATAAGCGCTTGGCCCTCACGGACACCAACGAGGCTCAGCGCTCAGCATCACTGATTAGTCAAGTTTGGGTGAGAAGATGAACAGCCATTTACTCAGCAATTTGTAGTAACTCTGGAATGACCGCCTGGCGGCGCAAACCTTGTTTGTTAGATGGGGGCCTGCATTAATGGACGGATGATGTGACTATTCGAGTCCATTGAATTACACGAAACACGTTACCGATTAGACCGCATAGGGAGAGGGCGAGCGAGTGAGGCGAGGGAGAGTGTTCATGGCATTTGCGCAGCAGAATTTGAATTATCGCATCATGTGCGCCGCCTTTGCGACGTACGGACACAAAGGAAGCACGGGAGGAGTGAGAGGTAAGGGAAAGGGAACGAAGGGCGAGGTAAGGGGATGGGCAGCGAGGGCGAATGTGGGAGAGGATGGGAGAGGTCGTGCGTTCTTAGCGGAACGAGAGTGCACGGCAGTTGCCGCACGCCGTCCAGTCTGCCTGTGTACGCGCGCAGAAAGAGTGAGGCGAGGTGAAACGAGAGCGTGTGGACTGTCGCGCATATCAATATCTGTATGGATGACCGGAGGACGCGCGGGAGGGTTATATGTAAAGGGAGAGGGAGAGGGCGGGGGGACACGCACTGGCGTGTGCGTCCGTGTGGGATGCACAGGAGAGGCACTTAAGTGCAGCGGATTCGTGCGTCCCAGCCTCCCAGGGTCTGACGGTCGGGCAACAGAACGGTGACTGGGTCGTTCAGGCGCTGCTACTGGAGGAACGTAAGGAGGTCAGACGGAAGCCTTTACACGCTGGATTCCCACGCCCAGTTCCTCAAAATACCCACTGCAGCGAGGTGGCGAGGGCAAGGTAGGCGAACCTGTGTACGCGTGCACTGAGGCACAACAACGAAAGAGGTCACTGACAGGCAGGAGTAATGGCGATCGTCGAAGCCAATAGAAATAATTCACAGGAGCAAGTCACGTGGCAGAAAAACGAACGTCGCGATTTCCTCTTTCAGTATGAATGCATTTCTCGCTGACGAAGCACACCTTTGGAAGTCGGGAAGCAATCCCGAGTCAGCATCTGGAAAATTCTCTGCAAGTCCAGATCCATTCTCCATCGATGCGGACGTCGCGTCAACCGGGCTGACAATCATGGCATAGGACTACTGACCGACGATGGCTGGAGGAGATCTTCCATTCTCCCTAGACCTCGGCCTCGACTCGTGGAGTATTTGTGGACCAAGTGAAATGCTGAAGTGCGATGCATGTCGGAATGGGAGCGAGGGAGCGATACGATGTAGTCGATGTCGAGATGACCATGCGAGAGTCTGTTCGACTGAACGGAACTACAATGTGGACGTTGTAAGTAGTACCAACAGCGGTGCCTCTCCCTGATGACATCTAGCAATTTGCGATGCAAGTCAAGTTACTCATCACTGAGTACTGAGTTGTAGTACCCTAACCATCGCCGTGCCGACTCAGTCGACGTCCTGGTCATCGCAGGATTCGATTGGTGTAGCGCTTAGCTCAAAAAGTATTGAATGCGGAAACACCCTGGACATTAATGCGAGAATATCAATATTTCTTCTTCCCCAATGGCTTTCCTTTGCTCTTGAAAAACGACTGTCCCTTTTCCTCTTTTCCCTTGGCCTCGGCCCTCTCCTTCCTCCCTCAACGCCGCACGCCGCCCCCGCCCTTCCTGCGGTCCAAGTTGTGAAAGGAGCAACGTGGCTTGTTAGGACGGAAAAGTTCGATCGCAGAGTAAATGACTTCGATCGTGCGAGAGAAATCGGCATAGAAACTGCGATCGAGGGGGAATGTCACTGGCGATGCATCGAGCGTCTGGTTCGTCTGCGTCCCTGTAAACCTGGCCAACAACTCGTCGACGTATCCGACGCCTTGAACAGGTCCCAGCGAGTTGCCTTGCCTAGCTCAAAGAAGCAGATACAGCAATTGTCGAGTCTGAAAATAAATCAACTTACCCAGTCTTGTAATACTTTAGCAAGTCGTAGTAGTATTTCCGCGCTTGCCATTCCTCTTCAGTGAACAAGCCACAGAACGGACTAGCAATTTCGTGAACTTCAGACCGTCTCAAAGGCACACAAAGGCATCAGTTCTGCGACATCGTTATTGTCGAGTCTTGCGCCTGGAACAGCCTCGTTGATTCTCTCTATAATCATACCTCCCAATGGTCTCGTAGGTGTCATCAGACCATCCTCATATGTGTTTCCTCAACGCTCCCTACCAGATCGGTCGTCGACCAGGTCTCCCAGTTCAACCAACATCTAGCATCGAAACCCGCTGGCGCTCAGTGGAACGAACAGCCCGTTTGGATAGGCATTAATGATGTAGGAAATTCGGCCGGCTGGGAACAGACAAACATCACTCAGTCCCAGTTCTACGGGACCTTGATGAACCGACTTTTCTCACAGGTATATTTTAGCGGGGATTTAGCTCCATGCCCACGCGACTGAACTGCTTTGAAGATGGACGATTTATACGACGCGAGGGCCCGCAACTTCCTATTCTTGACGGTATCCCCTACGGATCGTTCACCGCTCATGCTTACCCGGGCTTCTTGTAGCTCTTCGCGTTGGAGTACATGGAGTCATTCAATGTATTGTTCGCCTGATGAATGTGTGAGCATCGATCGGCCTCTGCGCGATGAATATTCAGTGCTCACGCCCATCTCCTCCGAGATGATGACCGATACGATCGGCGAGTACACGTCCCCGCTGGCAGTAGAAAACCCTTCTCGATTCAGTATGCGACAAAATGCAAGATGAAACAAACGGACCTTGCGCCCAGTTCATTGCAGAATACACGACGCGCTCGCTATCCGACGCCCTTACGAATGGAAACCAGTCATCGTCGACCAAGTGTTTGTACCGCAGATAGTGCTCAGAGCCAGAATTGAAAGCCCTGGAAACATCAACGAGGAGGATACAGTAGGAACAGAATGTTCTCACTCTCTCCCGCCCAAGGGAAGCAAATCGCTCACACCAAAGTCCCACTCGAAATCTCTCAAAAACTGATACTTCTTCCCGGTGTAAGATCTTGCATTGATGAGTTTTTGCAAAGGTTTCTTGATCCGCTCCGAGGCCCCTGCTGTGGGGAACCTAGTACTTCATGTTTTGTATTTGCACGACACCAGATATTGAAACTCGCAAGCCGATAGCTACATGAAGACTCGGTCTCGTGGATTAAACCATGTTTTGAGAGGATCTCACAGGGGGACAGATGCTTGAGACTATCGCTCGCGAGGGACATGTTAGCATCAACTCGCCGGATCCTATTGCACGGCAATTTGGGTCCGATTTTGTGGAAATGTACTTACGATGGAGGCCGAATGGCTGATGTGACGTAGAAAGTTAGGACGGTCATAAAGGGCAGAAACGAAACCTGCAGTGATACCTGTGGAACCTGAGAACATGGGCCGCATCGCATCAGAATTAGCGCCTACAACCGACAAGAAAAGAAAAAAAACTGTGCAACGCACCGTAAAATGACGTTGATTTCCAGTGACGACCGCATCTACATTTACGGTTGATCTGCCAAGGAGTACTGCCAAGGACATCCAGTCCAGCATATACGAGCTCAAGGTTGCCCAGTGACGAGGCATGGTGGAGGTAACTTTGTTGTTCCTGATAGTCCTTGAAACGCATGGCTGAAGCTGAATCGTTTTGTCAGCGGGCCTGTTCAGCGAGACGTAATACGATGCCTACTTTTGTTGTAGATGTACCCGCCCTGGTCTGGAGCGAGCCATGGCTTGGGCTTGATAAGCATAGGAAGATGGCGGGGATGAAGGGTTTCACGCAGAGGATCCTTGGCAAGTCGGTTGAATAGTCCACGGCTGGGTTCAACATGAGCGGCAAAAAGTCTTGTTTCCTTAGGTCGGTACCGATAGCCTGGATGTCTGTAAGTCGTCGCTGTAAGCAGCGACGCGTGCCCTGAAGAAAAGAAAACTCTACCAGGGGAATAGCCGTAGGGAGTGTGCGGGAACTTGTTGGTGTCTGCCGCCACAGCTCGAGTCCACCAACCTGTGGCTGGATTCGTGACCGGAATATTCCCTACCGGTGGCTTAGGATCATCGTCTGTGGAATTCAGCTGCAATGCAGCAGGACTTGCAAACCGAATGTTACGAGTCCCTTGGGATTCAAAGACGATGTTCAGAGCACCCAACAATGGCCCCTCTCTGAGTAATTCACTCTTCGATACCTGGAGAGAGAGGGCAGAGTATGGAGGAATGTGTGAGTTCTCCGCAGGAACGAATATGTTCAGCATCAAGATTCCGTCATAAGACGACGGGAGAGTAACCGATTGTTTTCTGAAGGACTCGAAAGGGCCACGTGGTACCGCGATCCTTCCGCGGTCGTCGACGAAGGACACTTCCAATCCACGGGGTGGAGCACGAGTGTGCCACTATTAAAAAAACGTGTCCAGATGTTTGTATAATAAGTGCACAAAAACGACAAGCATACGTACTTTGAGGGAGAAAGTGAGTCCGAGTCCCACGAGCGAGTTGCCAATCATGCGAAGTCGAGTGGTTGCGACAATGTGCTTCATAGTAGGGTCTGCTACAATTACCTGGGATACAGGGTACAGTCAGATCATGTCCTCGCCGGGAACGAGCACTGAATCTTTACATTGTAGAAAGAAAATGATTTGTCCTTGGATAGGAAGTCGACGAAGTCATCCACACCATAGTGCTGGAGATCGAACGTTTGTGGCCCCACTTCTTGATTCGTATCATGTTTAACGACGTGAGCCACCAAGGAGTGTGCGTTTCCCGTCGTGTGGTTTGTACGGAAATGAAGAGGTCCGTCGGCAGCATCTATCGTTTACCAAATTAACAACGCTCATGAATGAAAGGTGCCTCGGCGAGACACATACATGCACCAGGGACGGTTCCGCACTGAATCGCCACGGGACCAGAAGAGGCAGCCTTCACATTCTGCCACACGTGGGGCCACAAGATCAGCTCGCTCGGTACGATCTTCAAGGAAGCGATGTAGGGCCCGCCAGAGCCATATCCTCGAATGTAGACGTTGTTGACATCACCCCCGATGATGGGCAAGCCCGCGAAACCGCGCATGCTGTTGGGATCTACGAGCGTGGTTTTGTCGAAAGTCAACCCGTACGCCGGGACTATGTCAGGGCACTATATTGAACATGCATAACGCGTGAGCTTCCCTACATTGGCCATTGAAGTTGAAGAAAGGGATGACATACGAATGACAGCGCTTTGGGGTATTTTTCAGGATGGTGGAGAGCATCATCGTCGGGATCTTGGAATGAAAATCAGCGCTACTCGGACACTGTGATGACATGAGCGGGGACAAACAATTTCTCAGCACGAATGTATCAGCGACGAACCGTTGTATCATCCATTGGAAGTGTGGTTGCGCTCGTTCATGAGCGCATCCAATCAAAGTGTTCAGGTTTTGACGTTTGCAATCAGCAAAGAAAGTGGTGGCGCCTTACGTTCTTGTCTCGAAACTGTCAAACAATGTTATTCAGGCGCGAAAAGGATGGATCCGATGCAATTCCCATGCCGTTCGACTGTCAAAGGCACTCTGGCGATACCCGACGACTATACAACGCGGGTGAATTGATATGATCTGAAAAATTCACGGTTGTATGGCATCTTTCAGGTATGGGGTACTATCACTAGTCATGCCATCATGAGAAGCGCCAGCGCTTGTCTAGAACAAGAACTGCTTACCAAGAATCGGCGGTCGACGATGGGTGATTAGAAGGGCTCACCGAACGGTGGCTCGAGAGGAGCTCGCCAGGAGTCTGATTTAATAATGCCGTAAAGATGATCACGGTACGCGCTATGTGATTTGACCCAAGTGCTCTAGTAGTAGGTACTGAGTAGCAGTTGCCAGTGAATACGAGATGCATGAGATCTTTCTTCGCAATACAAGTGATTCCGAGTCTCCGTTTTTCTGTCGTGTCTGCGTCATGAGCATGACACTGCGGTGAGTTCTGTATGGAAGAGGAAAAATCCGTCCTTTGTCCGACCCCTCTACTCATATCAGCGCTCGCTGGTGCTTCCTCGAATCGATAATGCTGTCGGACCGGTGTTGACACATCTCGGGATAATTTCGAAGTACCAATTTCATCATACATTGTTTGATGTGCATACTGCCCACATATTCTGAGAGGAGGCATGACGGAAAGCGAATGAAAATGTGAAAATAATGAGCGAGACTATGACTACGCTGGAGCGGAACGCTATATGGGAGGTGGAGACGCGAAGTGAAGTGGGCAAAAGCAAGAAAGGTGAGCAACTTCGCTTCTCACGCTTACTAGCGTCGGCCTCCGGAGTCCGAAGTGCCTCAACTCTAATTACGTAATAGGAAGCCACCATCTAACCTGCCAAACAAATGATGTAACCGAAGATAAACAACTTGAAGTTCCCAGTCGTCACCTCCGATAATTGGTCACTTCATTCCAATTCGTTCAAACGTTCGTCGTCTCCGGTATAACTAACGCCCCGTTCCTCTGATTTTTATTCGTTCTCTACCGCCGGATCCCCACGGATCCCGTTGGCACCGGAAAATAAGTATACACCATGTAACGCATCTACAACAAACTTGTATAATTCGAACCGTCACATCTCACATATTCGACTCGAATCACTGGGCAAGAAGGAGGTCTTCCGCCCCTTTCGGGTCCAGGAACAGCCTCAGTACTGTAATGGCTGAGGCGCTGACCTGTTGCTGGCAATTCTCATCCGATCGGTGACGACAGGATTCAGTCGGATGACGCCCAGTTTCTGACCACGAACGTATTCGTATGCGTGGTAGAACGCAGGCTGATTCTCTTTTCCTGGATGCATTGTCAATTCCCTAGGAATACAAGAGAGGTAAAAAGTACACTCACAATTCTTCGCCGGTCCGTTTGTCGACTGCCGTACGTTCGACAATTGCTACGTCCATCAAACAGTCCACTAATATACTCCCCACTCGCACGCGCAACAATTGTGTCCACTCTGTCGTCCACTCCTCGTTATCCTGGATGTACTTGGCCGCTGAGACTCACCGTGTGTGCAAATCTCGATAGCCAAGACCTGAGAAATACTAACTGTGGTCGCCGATGCGATGCAACGAAGGTATCGCAATTTCGTTACGCTTGCACATCTGAGCCTTGTACTCGTTTTCGACAGCACGCCCAACAGTAAGGAGCACGAGCCAATTTCATACCGTCGGCAATACCACCAGCGCTGTTTAGCCGCATCACCTCGAGGATCGTGATGAGCGAGAGCGCTTCAGGCTTTACGAGCGACAAAAATAAACCCAATGTACGCCGTGTTAGATTCAGTTTTCCGAATGACGAGTCAATGTGATATACCTCGTGTTTGCTTGCCCTCAGCAGCGATGATGTCTGTAATCTCGGTTTCTCGTGTGTATATTAGACAGCCGCGGCACGCAAGGTTCGGTGTAACAACCGTCGATGAAGCCGGCATTTGTCGCCGTAGGAAGGAACCCCAAACTGAAACTGAGCCCGTAACTATGAATGTGAAATGGAAAGGAGAAAGAGAACACAAGAAACGTTAGACCGAGCACACTTACGACTCGTTTGTCACGTCATAGCGCGGTCTGTCGCTGTATATTGAAGGCCGTTTCTCGACCAACTCCTGCACCACCTCTTCCGAATTGATAATGGTCACGTCTCGTCCGAGGAAACGAATACATACGAGGGGACCTGCGTTGCGTTGTTCATGAAAGCACTAAACAAGGGGGAGGGAAAAAAGCTCAGAGACGGGAGGAACTCACCGTACCTCTTGGCCCATGCCGTGTGGGTCAGCCACGGGGCACTACTACTAACGTCGATTGCTGGTAAGGATAGGAAACGGCGTCGGACCGGGTGCGTGGACCCCACAGGGACCGCCGTCGCCCACCAATGTCGATCCACGAAGGCCCCGATTACGGGCACAAGTACTGGCAACAGGGCTCCTGGATTCTCCATCTCAATGCGCGGACTGACCACCGAAACACTGGCAGCAGCGCTATAAGTAGAGATCTACATCGGAAGGCCAGCAAACCTGCAGGACTTTATACTCTTGGGAGAAATCTATGGGTGTCGGGGTCTGTCGGCGCGGTGGGTTGAATACGAGTCTACGAGAGTGTGTCTTGATCTTGTCGAGGATGAGATTGACGGAAGGAAGGAGTCAGGTCGATAAAGATGGGCGTTGAGCGTTTGAACGTTGAACCGTGACGTTGAGCGCTGAGCGCCCGAAAAGAGTTGAGGAGGGTCCCGGGAGAGGTCATCAGAATGGCGCGTCGTGCACTCCGAAGGGTTTACTTGACACTAATGAGTAGAGCATGAAACTTGTGAATTCATAATCCCTACAGAAAATGATACATGCTTTTCTAACATACATATCGATCCGCAGTGACGCGCGCTCACCGTAGAGATCGTATTTTTCTACAGTTGACTTGGAGATTTTACGATTGCGGTCGAGAACACCTTCCCCAGAGTCAGTGGTTGAAAGATCCCATTCATAACTGACACGCATACTAATACCTCGTTTGACGTTGATTTGTTCGCCGCTTGCCGAGGCTTCGCGGCGAGCAAGACCACTGGCACAGGGGTCGCTTGTGCCGAGCATGCAATGAATAGCAGGAAGAGCGTAACGAAGCAGAATGCATGTTTTGTCAGTTTGAAAACCGGTCGAAGCCTGAGCTCATCACCTTCAATATACTCATGCAGCAATCGCTCTTGTACGTACTGCAACCAACCAATTTAGTACACAGTTGCTGACGAAGAAGATTGCTTTTTCGTTGTCTCTTGCCTTCAAATGTTCAAGGTCCTTCTGATGGGCCGGCGAACTTGGTTCCGACCCAGACCTGATCAATGATCATTAGGTACCATAAGTCGACGTAAGTAACTTCTTCCTTATCTATGCGCGCGGGTTCATATTGAGTGCTCTTGCGGTCATCTGAATTCCCGAGCGGTTACCCAGATAATATGCGAAGGCTTCCGCATGTTCAGACTCGGATAATCTGGTTCCAGATCCTGTTCAAATCAACTGTAACCGGGTATGCCTAGAATTACTCATGTCTAGGCTAGGTCGGATAAAAGAGGGATAGAAGGGTAGCTTCCTTCCAATCAGAGCCGCGCCGTGCTACATAAACGATCAGGGAAACTTGAATTAATTCAGTACGAATATTTCCTCTGAGGTCACAGAGTATTGTTCATGATTTCAGCGTTGCGCGGTTTGTCGGACGCTCGAGGCTTCCAATGTCTAGATGCTCATATGACCTAGGGTCAGATCAGACTTAGACACTGTGGTGACTGGGATTTTCCGAGATGACATAGTACAGTAAAACCACCCACATAACTTCTCCGTACTCGAGAGAGACTTCAGCGAGTTCGATCCATAACATCAAGTAAATTGAACCTCAGACTCATTTCGCTTCTACTATCTGCAAGTATTGGTCGTATGTATGTTACCTCCGAACTCACTGGCAATACTCCACAGTCCAGAGTCTTCGATTTACATTCGCTCACCACAACCTTCCTACAGGCATTCGCTGCTTTTAGGGGTGGAGAGGTCGGGACGTTGAGAACGCTTCCAACTGCTGCAAACCTCCGAAACAGTCTGGACCCCTCTGGACCGTCTGGACCGTCTGGACCGTCTGGACCGATCCCGCATTTTTGTTGCTTTTGCTGGAGACGCTCCAGGTGAAGCTGTGCATGTCAAGTCAAGTCGTGTCATAATATGCACCACAAGAGACACGCACAAGACACCCAAAAAGATGAGCTCAACCTACAAGAAAACGTCGCAGAGATAACATCCGAACATGAGATCGAGCCTGTAGCAAAAGACGAGTTGGCTCACCGATGCAAAGATGGACAGGAGCAGGTTGACGAGACGTAGCCCTACACAAGACAACAATAATCGAGCCAACTGATGAACGATTGCAAATGTGTACATACTACATACCAAGCAGGGCCATAGTATATGCACGGCGCATACACATGAGCCGCGTTCCATAGGTAAAAGAAACAAAGAAGACGCACGGAAAAGTACACGCTCCCGTCCCTATACATGATTTTGACCATCCTGATGGTCCGTTTACGCGGTCGATCGAGTGAATTCCACATCGTCGTCAAGAACACCATGAGTTCGAACACGATCTAAAAGTGTGCAGGAAGAAAAGGCGCATTGGTAGAAGGCGAGAAGGACGTCAATCCAACGATTCGACAGACACAAGACTGATACGTACACCGGGAGACCACAACAACACGAGCTTCGGTTTGGACATCAGTGTGCCTCTCCCATTTGATTTCCTTGACCCGGCTTTCGTTTGCGCTGGACTTTAATTTCATTGATCGGCCAGATCGAAACATCCAGCCATGTTGTATTCGTGCTTCCTACGCTGCAAGATTTGGGGTCGATGGTTCCCTATTCCAAGTTCCTCACCCGCATGCGCTTCCCAGCTCTTAGAAGCATATCAATGCAATATCCTGGCCATGTAAACATGATCTGGTCGTTTGAAATGGCTAACAGAACAGTCTGCAATCACAGGCTTGTCGCGAAAATCACGATAAGCCACTGCCGCGGCGGCAGTAGAGTCGGAAAAAAAACGGAAAGGGCGCGAGTGGGGCAGGGATTTGATACGCCGGCCAGGGATGTTGCGATGCCGCGATGGGCACGTTGGGATGCTTCTTGGTGTACCAATCCATAACGACGCCCATGCGTCCACC
>JBBPPC010000295.1:0-23804 GCA_038091775.1 Leccinum olivaceopallidum | reverse complement strand
TGACTGTTAAATGATCACTTACTGATACTTCTATATCATTTGGATGATGAAAGATAATTAAATACCATATAATGATCAACTAACACCACCCTGATGATTTATGAGCATTCAATATCAGGATATGATTATGCATTGTTTACAAGTGAAATACAGACATTCATGACCATGTTTGACCAAATGTTAGATGTCTGCTAGATTATCAGCATGCATACCAGCTCTCCCAATCAAAATATACCATTATCAACAGTGAAGAGCTGATATGACCAGTTAGTTCTGAAATATACCTATAATTATGCTATGGCAATAACAAGCATTTATATCCACTGAACATCTACATTCATACTGAAAGCATATTATCTATACTGATATGTATCTATCATTAATATGGCTGATCAGTAGTGAATGATCATTGGTTGATCATTCTATATCATTCACATAATAAAAGATAATACATTATCATGCAATGGTCAACCAAGGATGGAAGGATTCTCGTACCCTTGATGCATAGTACACCCGGGCATCTTCAAGTTCTCTGTGATCATCACTAGTAGCAGTCTACCACTCAGACTGGTCCATCTCCTCAGCCTTTTTGCCACCCCTGATTGCAAACTCAAACACTTGCCCGGGCACGATCTAAGTTGTGCACATTCAAGGATTGTGGCACGGGTCCGAGTCCGAGTGGCATGAAAAGATAACCAGCGTAGTGCGTGTCCGACTCGGGACTCTTCCAGCATCACTTAGTAGTACTAGCAGCTATTCTGACGAGGCCTCCCGGGCCGTCGGTTGTTGTGGCTGCGGCACTTCTCTAACTTGAACGGGCCCGTCCGAGTTCCTTATTACTTTGGGCCCGTCCGAGTCAACCATCCCATCACGTCCGAGTCCACAATGCCCGTGAACCGCCCACTGGCAAACATGAACTCGTGTACAGGGACGGCCTGTACGAGATGCTCGAGGTCCTCGCCATCATTCACTGCACAATGAACGACGGTTGTCGCCTTCAAGTTCCCGCCATGTATCACACCCGGGCCACCATGACAGCAGCCATCGAGCCCCTCTCGCCCCTCTCACTTGCCATAGCCGTGCGCGAAAATATGCTCTTAATCCGTGGTAAACTTGCCAAACCCGACACCATTTTGGAGTCAACACACGCACCTTGCGTCCTCTTCGGGTCGTGTCCGCCCTCACTGCGCGTCTGGATCTCATGGTGGCACCTCTTTCTGGTGAGCCAGGCGAGCCCGGGTTGGAGCAGCCGGCCACGGGGGTGGTGGTACATGAGCGAGCGCGGCATCAATGCTGAGGAGGTGGCAGATCTGGAGGGTTTGAGGATGGATTCGAGGGAGTGATCAACTAGGATAGACGCGGGCATCTTGGAGTGCAACAATCTTGGAGGAGATGGGCTTGGACTTGGGCCTGGGTAACTATTCATTGCGAAGCCCGCTTCCGTTATGCCCGTGACGCACCTGCGACCGTCTGACCTGCTACGTCACCGCCAATTGGTACGGCCCGATAAAAATCCGAATCGCAAAACGCGGACCAACCACCGTCGACATCTTTGAGGCGCTCCCACACGTTCGACGACTTGGCAAAAAGACGTCGTCCGTGACGAGCACGTACAGAGCTGATTCTGCCTCAGCGGGGACGAGGGCGGAGTTCGTGAGGGAGGCGAGACGGGCGGCGGGCGTGTCGGTGATGGCACTAGGAAGCCGTGCTTGGGCCCGGGTTGGTGTTGGCGTCAGCATCGGTATGAGCATCGTCGGAACCATCAACTCGCAGTGAAACAAGGCCGAAACACGAACCCACTTAATGATTGACTGCTTCCCCTGCCCAACGATGTGTGCGTTGGTAGTAGATCGCTTGTACATGTACATGGAGCATGACCCGGTGGTCGCTAAGGGAGAGGGGGACACAGGAAACTAACAAAGGGGGTCACCTCCTCCGGCTTTGACAGGTGAAACGGGCAAAGGCATGGTCGAAGAGGAGGCAGGGGGAATGGAACAAGATCCTCAAAGACCAGTGCTAAGACCGCCAGCGATAGATGGTGTAGTAGCCAGTGTGTACGCGATAGGAGTGAAACGATTTGAGTTTCCCGTAGGGGATACGCCTGTTGTCCGAAGACGATGGCTTCGTGAAGGTCTTTCATTGTCCCAAGCTGATCGTACTTAGACGAGAAGATTTGCAACAATGTTCAAACATACCGAACGATTTGGGTGCCCTGATGAGCACAACCAAGCGCTTGCCACACGAAAACAACGGCCTCGTTGTTGAGGTCCGCTGTTGCCCCAAACTGCTTGTACCAATACATCTTGCAATGTTGTTCAAATACACCTTAACTCTTTGCATGGGTTGTTGGGCAGATATAGAGCGCTTGTCGCCCGAGGACGACGTCCTCGTCAAGGTCCGTGAACCAATCCGAGTACCGATCGGGGAGACGATTTGTAGCGTTAGCCAGAAACATTGAACGATTGGGGTCCTGGTCGGCATGTATAAGGTGCTTGCCGCGCGAGGATGACGGCCTCATTGAGGCCTTCAATTGCCCCTCGAAGCCGCTTGTACCGATAGGAGACATTGCCCAATCTCGTCGATATATTCGTGGAGAACATCAAAGCGTCCTCGGCGTCCTCGGCATGGAAACCCGGGCTCCGTTTTCGCAGGGTTTTGCTTCATCGGGCACGTCTAGTCGCTACTTCGTGAGCACACGGCGGTTGTAATACTCTTCCCGGGTGTCAGCTTCGACATTCAAGTGAGAAGTGGACCATTTAGACAAGTCAAATCACGTGGGAGGTGGCAACGACAGAGAGACGATGGGTAACTTGGAACGGATAAAGCGGGGTCATGGCGCCATCAGTGTGCACGAGGACGGGCTCTACATCCTCCTTTATGTCGGCTAGTGGTCGGACTTGGGGCTGGTGTGCAGTGAACTTGGAGGCGCGGCAGGCCACTGGCACGCAAGGGGTGGACAAGAGCCAAGCCACAGCGGATTATGATGATTTCCTCAATGAACGTGATGAGGGCCACGAATCATGCAGCATTGGAACGGAGCGCAGTAGTCGACAGAGGCTACTTGTTTGATGTCATGAAGAAGGCCTGAGGGAGGTCGATAACCTTTTAGCCCATCAAGCTCAGTTCACGAAGAGCCAAAAAGGGTCTCCTGCACCGCGCGCGTCAACCTAGAAGATCACACCTACTGAAAAATGACACACCTGTTCCTTCGATGTCATGCACTATCAGTCCTGCGCCCTGCGTGTGGTCCTGATCGTCATGCAGAATGCGAGTGGATGGATGTTGTGAGTATTCATGAGCATGGTCACCACAGATCGTCCTCTGCGCGTCTTCCTCGCCGATGATAATGGTGACCGCGTGGTCGGTTTGAAAGTTTGGAAGCGCTCGAGCTGGACCATAGTTGCTGCAAAACGGACAGAGGATGCTACGAGATGATAAAATGACCTAAATGGCGACACGTCAGCATGGGATGACCACGCTGTCGAACTTTTCCTTGGCGGAAGGCAGATTGGAGGCCTTGTCGTGACGTCCTTAGGAGCCAGTGGTAGCTTCGCCTTGGTGACATTCTTGGGAACTTAGGCGAGGGTGTTGCTCTTCTGCTTTCCCTAGAATGCACAATTGAGGCCGTTCTCCGGGGTACAGTGAGGAGAGTGGAGGACTTGAGGGTATCATTGTTGACGTCCAAGACGTTGTCGTAGTTTGGGATCGTAGAGCACTGGCAGTAGATTGAACTAGACGGATGCATCGAGGATCAGGAAACAATTAAAAATGGTCAAATTTCCTACCTCAATGGGTACTTTCTCGACTCCTTTATTTTCCCAATCCAAGCTCCATCCATTCTTGTGATCAGACGGCACATCCGAGTTGGCGGAGTGACGTTGTCGCGGTGTCACTCAGTCCAAAGTAAGGTCACAGGTCACGCTCTCAGTAAAACGCGACGGGAGCAGACTCGGAAATTGTTCGACGAAAGAGCTATAAACAACCGGTACAAATGACAATACGCAGCCGCAGTTCAGTAGGTAGACCAAACTGGAAGTTAAAGTAAAAAGACATCATGTTGCTTTCATAACCAAACGCCAAATTATACTTTCAGCAATATGCTGGAGTCACCAGTCTGAACCTTCGGAGTCAACTCCATCATCATACAGTGCGTACATAGCTTGAACTTCTTCTTCTTCTTCTTCTTCTTCTTCAGACTCACGCTCGGGATCCTCTTCCTCACAGCCCGCCTCTCCGACTTCCCACTCTAGCACCGAGTCTGAGTCATCCCATCGAGGAAGCGAAAACGGGTTATCAGGATCACCAGAATCCTTGGCCATAGTCGCATCCGAGTCGCTATTTTCTGTGTAATTCCGGGGCAAGGACGAGATTGGAATCGCGGGGGATGAGGACGATTGGGCGAGTGGTGAATCCCCCCTCACGGTGAATGGTGACTGACTCTGGCGTGGGGGGGCTGGAACATGCGAGTAGGTATGCCCGACACCCAGGCCCCAATGATACCTAAGCAACATGTCGCGGTCCACAAACCTGAAACGTGTACTGTGAGTCAATGGGATGATACGAGGAAATGTAGAATACCTGTTGACATAATAAATCTTCCAGTCTTCTGAATTGCGTGCAATGGGCGACGTCACAATTTGATCTTGATGGGATCTTCCGAATCTGAATGCCGGTACGAGATGGCAGCTTCTCAATATGTCCGCTGGGTCTAAAAAATCGAACGCTGCAGGATCATCCATACTGACAAACCTCACAGCTTCGAGATCGTGTAGGTCTTGTTTCGGGACCCGTTCAAACCATCGCACTTGCAAGAAGTCGATCCGTCGCGGTGAGTAATCCGTCATCCCTGGTCCAATGTACTGTATATTAGCATGATAAATCCCAATGATTCTGGCATAGCAAAATCGTTGATGATCATCAATGTCCTCAGGAGAGTGGAGCATCATGATGTCACAGTGATCGGTATTCGGATTGAGGATGTCGTCGGCGCGACGGACATCGTAAGTCGTGTAGTTGACTCGAAGGATGTGATGCTGGTAGATACGATCGTTCTTGAATACCACTTGATCTGGTTGACTATCTGATGTACCAAAGCCATCGGTTAGCCCGGCCGTCTGTGATGGATTCATATTGTCTGGATCGCGGTCTGAGGCATGAACCGCTCGAATGCGAGGTAGCAGGTGGTGCTTGAGTTTCCGTGCAAAGTCCTATTAACATATTAACATATCTTCGACTCACAAACACGCACGCAACTCACCCTGACGGCTAGATCATCGGAATTCTGTCGACAAAAAATTGGGATATTGATAGGTAGGTTTTGCGATTTTCCAATCTGATAGTGTTCGTTCGGGTCTCTGGGAATAGGTTCCAGCAAATTTTGGTGCACCGCATCCACCCTCTCGCGAATACGGCGTATACGTGACTGCCGCCGTTCAATTTGAGTGAGTTGAGAAAGGAAATTCTTGCGACTGGTCCGAAGGAACCTCCCTTTCCCGACACGGTGTTCCCGTTCTCCCTGTGAGCAAACGGTAAGAATATGATACCAACCAGGGTGGGATCTCGCACGGGTTGGGTTGAATAGGAATCGGTAGTCCCGAATCTCCTGATCGAAGACACGTAATCCCCGAGGGCGTGTAGTTTGTATGTTTGCAGGTTGAATGATTTTGGTTGACGCGATGCAGTTGCTTTGGAGGATGCCGTGGATCGCTGCTGCCGGCGCTGTCGACCCTCGGCTTCGCGCCTAAGCTCACGAGTCTGGAAAGCAGGACAGGAATTAGCACAAAATGCACGGAGTTCTTTCCCAAGAGAGATGGTGATGTCCTCCATGATCTGCAGTGTTTCTTCTGTGTGCATTCGAAGTTTAGCAAATCCATGCCAACGACAAAGAACAGTGAGCAACCGAGATACTGATGAATTGTGCGGCTCTGGAAACAGGTCTTCAAAGACGGGAATGGCGCACTTGAAAGACTATGAAATCGGTCTCTCGGAAGTAGTGAATGATATGACCGACCTGTAAGAGATCCTCGAAATCATGGGCTGCAATGCGCTTCATCTCTGACGCGTTCCGAGAAAACCGGCGAATGGTATCGCGTCCGAATGTTGGGATTTGGCGATATCTGCAAGGAAGAGTCAAGTGAATGTAGTACATACGGACGGAGGACTAACCTGCGATCAAGCTCATGTATCTTGCTCTCTTCCAAGGATTCCAGCATACGAAGAAGCTGTGTGAAAACAGCTTTCCAAACCCCTAGCTCAAACTCATGGAGGAGGTCTACTACTAACATGGCGAATAGACTGAAACCCAAAAGACGCAACTGGCTGGAAAATGCATTCTTGTGCAATAGTGTTTGTAATGAAATCAACAAGTTTCTATCGAGAGAACCACTCACCAATGTTGGAACCAGTGATTCGGGTTTGAGAAGGGCTTCGACTTGAGGAGTCGTGATTGCATAGTTGCTCTCATAGATAAAGTCTCGTGCAGTGCATACTTTCTCGACACGATCGTCATTGTCATATCGACGAAGCAGCTGCCGATTTCGCAAATCTCTTTCACTGCCGAGGTCCTGGACCTCGTCCAACCTAATTGTGCAACGAGGGCAAGGGCAGGTGCCAAGGTTACGTACACTCGCTATAAGAACTCTGACAATGAATGGAAGTCAGTGAAGAATTCAAGACCACCTGATTTGAAGACGAACTTTTCTGGGTAGTCCGCAGAATAAGTGAAAACTCGAGGGTAGAAACGACGTTTTACACCATCACAACACACGATCACAACGCCGTGTTGATATGCTTTGATGAAATCCTCATCCAGAAGTATTCGCCACTGCTCGTGGAAAAACTCTCGATGGCAGTGGGTCATGAGAGGTCCACTTAATGTTTTACTTCCCGAATTACTCATCACGAAATCTTTGAACTCGTCGGGGAGCTGCAATGATGGATAGTGAGACATGTAGATATCCCCGCCATGATCACTTACAGTCTGAAAATAGGCAGCATGAGAACAGGAATTGTTCGACGGTTGACATCGACGGTACTTCGATTCATTGCCGAAATACACGTAGAGCGGCCAAAGTTTCTGGTTGCCAAATGTCGACAGCTGAGTGGCATCCGACCAGAACATGAAAGCAGAAACGACCCGGGGTAATTCACAGCCAGGTTCTGGAGGTGATTCCTGCAGATCTCTATGGGCATCAAGGAATGAGCTGGAAGTGAATAATTCTCCGTGCACCTTGACATCCTGGTCCCGGTGAGGTGGATGCCAAAGGAGTTCATACGGCTCGTAATGGAAATTTGCAGCCTGAATGGGATCCTTGATTTTCTCTTCCAAGATGGAGATCAGAGAGCGATGGTGAAAATCTTGCACGGTGTATGATTTGGGCCCAGGGTTGGCAGAGCGGCCGTGGAACGGAACCGAGATAGTTACCGGAGAAGACTTCCACCCCTGGTCGCCACTCAACCACTCAGGAATGTCCGAGTTCCCACCGTCAGGATCGTGGTTGCCAAGCTCCTTGTTGATAGAATCCCACGGAACTCCGGACACGTCGACCGCACTAAATGTAGGCTTCCCAACGATACTGAGTAGCTGCTTGAAGTCCTCCCGTGATTTCTGCGCTCCTTGATTCCAGTACCAATCACCCAAGCGCATCGCGCTCTCGTTGGGATACGGACGGTAAGGGTTGTTTGTCTCAAGACTTTGAGCGCCGTGATCAGATGGTCGCAGCGCATGCTCAATTGAATACGGATCATCTGGGTCGTGCGACGGAAGAGCCTGCGTAGTGTAGGCCCGGAGCAAGCCGAATTTGTTCATAAGGGTCCTGAACATTTTGACTAGCGGCCGCGATCTGGACGAGGATGGATCGGATGGTGTCGTGGTTGTTCCTAGGTGACTCTGAGGGCCGGCGTTACGAGCTTCTGGCTCTGTTGGTGAGGTTGGATTGACCAGCGTCGGTGGGGGAAGAGGTGGAGGCGGCTCGGGTAATGTGTCACGAAAACGTAGGGGTAATCTACGAACCCTGCGAGGGCGACGTTGCGCAAGTGAGATATCATTCTAGTTAGACATTTGACGTCACTGAGGTAAGTACATTGTTTGTTAAAATAATGAACACATACGTCTGGGCAAGAAGTTGAAGCATCTTCTTGGCTAGTGTTGATGTCCGGTTCTTTATCCTGGTATAGACTCAGACGTGACTCGGAGGAGGAGACGCCCTGAACAGAATGGTGTTACGAAGAGAAATGGAAGCATCCGGTGAGACCATACCTGTAGGATAGCTTGCCCATCACTTTCACCATTGTCCTGGCCTTGCTTTAACTCGCCCTTTCCACTGGTTGCTTCCTTATCCGGGCCGGCGGTTGGACGCCTTGACAAGAATAATCTGGCTCTCTTGGCTTGGTGCGCCTCCTTCGCCTTATTGAGGGCATGGGATAATCTTTTCTTGCCCTTACAACAGCCTTTCTCGTGTCTAGTAAAACCCCCAAGGTCAGTAAACGTGCGACCGCAGACACAGGTCTGACTGAATATCGGGTCAGACATACTACTAAATAGCAGTGCGAAAAGAAAAAAAAAGAGACGTTGATTGGTCTGCGTCACAAACTCAAAAACACGGTCACGCGACACACATTGTAAGTACTACAATGTTGACTGCCACCAGTAGATACCAACAGATTATTTCCGAAGGCAGCCCAGAGTCTCGGAGACCCAGGACTTCAAGCTTCAAGTCCGAGTCAAGGCAGAGTAGCTGTACCAATACTTGACGGAGTACCACTGAGGATTCCGATACCGAACACCATTGACAAGATCTCATCGCGATCACAATATTACAGCCTTGACTTGGAATCACCAAATCACTGGATCCACCATATCAATGACACAATATCATGATCAAGAATGAAATAAATAGTGAAGAAGTACATCGTTTTGGCTATTGCTTCTTAACAACGTACATCTGTCTGACGAACAAAGAAATATAATCCACCACAGTATAAATTCAGCGGGATTCACATTGTTCACTAAAAATCATTAGGACAACGATAATGTTATGATTACAGATTGACTCACTATGTTGTCAGCGCTGATAAAGGACCGCAAACTATGATTCCACACCGCATGGAGATACTTCGCACCGATCGTTGCGATGTCAGAATCTCCAAGTGGATTGTTCTCAGATGTCACCCGTTCTACGTCCTCCTGGCTGAGAAAATCATGGAGCAGCGTTTCACGTTCTTCACATGTTTGTTGAATGCGGAGGAGTAGTTTTGCCAAGATGAACTTTTCCCCCAAAGCTTCCTTGTACTCTTGCATGATGCTGTCCAACGAGCGCGGAGCCGCGGCGGAAGATAAGCCCTAGTTGATGTCATAGTAAGAATACATTTCATTATTGAGAAGGAATGACAAACCATTATATAGGGTATTTTCCTAAAGGAGTCATGGTAGGTGCGACATTCTGCCGGCAACCTCTCATCCACAGCCCTCGGGCTAAGTTGTCTTACTGGTGTTATTGGCGTGGCGTGAGACGGGGATAGGAGAACTGCAGGCAGCTTTTCCCCAGGGCGTAGTTTGAAGGTTGTCGTCGGGTATGATTCGAGCGGCGTGGTGCGAGGCATGGCGCACGGCGATTTGGTCGTAAGCAACGGAGTTTGATCATGACGTCTCGAATATAAATACGATGCTTATCTATCTCGGGTATTGCCGAGTCCCGACTCCGCAGGAAAAACATAAACCACTTTTAGAAAGATTACGTGTGGCAGAATGTGAAAGTGTGGCAGGCAGGTAATCTTGGGCGACCCGATCTGGAACTTGAGGGCCGCCTGGATGACAGCGCGACCCGATCTGGAAAGCCGCATCAGAGATTTGAGATCGCAGGAAGATACGATTATGCGATTGACATGCTTAATATGGATGAACCTACCTTATGATACTAATACAGGTATGGGGTGCTCACTAAATTGGCTATTGGAGCCAAGGGCAAGACGAAAGCGTGAGACTGCATGGGACATGTCGGGTGGTAAGCGGATTCGTAGCGGTCGGACATGTCAGGTGGTAAGGGGAACGTACTGAGAGGGATGACTCAGAACGCCCCATCTTGTTTTTTACTTGTGCGAGGGTCAGAACTCTGCAATGCTTCGAGGAGAGGGGAGCAAGGCAGCGGAGTCAACGCTACCGACAAAAGTCAACAATAGATGGAGTGGATCGGAACAAGGTAGACGACGTACCACAGATTGTCATGTGAATCCATCCCGCCGAAACACGCAGACGATTCTGCCCTTAATCTTGGCTTCTTCGGCCACGGTTGATGGAATTCCGAAGGGTCGCAAAGTTGATCAAAATCGATCATCCGGACGCGGTGTATTTGATTGCGTTTCTGCCAGCGGGGAGGTCGTCAGCGGTGGCGTGGAAGGGAAACAAGTGAGTGGTGGCTGGTATGAGGATTGATCAAGTTGTGGTGTGGACTCCGTCGACATCTCCATCAAGGGGCACGTCATCGGTGTCCATTTCTTCAAGCGGTACACCGTCCACCTTACCACCCTCCTCCTGGATCGATGATGTTACAAATGGGCAGAACTCTGTTATACTTTTGTACGAAATCACGGAGTAAAGCTTGAAGGGGAAACTGTTTGCGACCAAGAACTTCATTATTCAAGAGCCACCGATATGCATGTCGTCTGGTCAACGTCTGGCCAAGGAGCCCTGACGAGGTGACTCGTTGTTCAACCTTCTCGAGAAACGGAAGAGGCAGATTCTTCAGCAGGTTGGAACGGCTTGGCCTCAAACCGTAATGCGTACGTCGACTGAGCTTCCGCTATCACACCATCGCTTTCGTCTTGCTTGTTATTGTCTTGAAGAACGGGGTGAGCTTCCGGGGATTACTACTAGAGAATAAGAATAAGCCAAACCTCACGAACAGCTGAATATTGGACGAGCAAGTTCGCTACGCTCCCCGGAGAGGGCGCGGAGCATTGCCTCAAACTTCTTCCATGCGAGCTTGCTCAATCCGGTCTTCT
The DNA here is from genome assembly GCA_038091775.1 of Leccinum olivaceopallidum. NCBI lineage: Eukaryota > Fungi > Basidiomycota > Agaricomycetes > Boletales > Boletaceae > Leccinum > Leccinum olivaceopallidum. The sequence continues at coordinate 12,806 of JBBPPC010000295.1, read as the reverse complement.
TCGTACACTCCTGCTCTGACTCGGTCGGTGGAATATACCAAATTGTACCCCTAATAAGGACCCCTCAGTCAGGGTGCGGAACAAAAATGATCTCGTACATCATCATCAAATTCTGGTTCCATGATGTCGCTGCGCTCAACCAACTCGCGACGGAAGACATGTCTGTGATGTTGTAATACAGTTGTAAGGGGGAAATCGTGCCGTAACTGAACAACCCAACAACCCACCTGACGATTGGTGAGCAAAGTGTATTTTGAATTGTTTCGTGCCCACTGGTTCAGATTCTCTGCGTACTTCTGGTCGTGACCGCTGCCACTGCCCATGTGAATGTATCAGTGACGCCAGACTCGTCATCTTCACACCTTGACGGCCGGAAAGGACTTCAACTATTCATGTCCGTCTTGAACGACGGGATAACCAGCTATAGTTGTATGAACGGAACGACTGTGTGACCGTCGCGAAGCCACTTACATCCACGATCACCAGAGCGGGAAAGTGAGTGGCATCTGGACGAGCACGATCGGCTTCTGTTCCTTCCTCTGCCATGCGTGATCGTCGAGTCCCAACTACAAGTATACGGTGAGCTTCGGACAGTACACCAGCAAGATACGCGCCATACAACAGCCTGGCAGCCATGGGGACGGCTTTGCTACACCCGACTCGAGTCGCAATACTGAGCTTCCTCAATCAGAAGCACCCGTTTCTCTCAGCGCGTCCTTTGTGTCTTGGAGATTCATGAATGACACGAAACCACCGAGACCAGCGTTACTATTTTGTCTTGACTTGGTCATGTCACTGCCAGGACCGTCGCCGCGGAGCCACATGATCTTGACCTGGGGATGTTCCAGGTCGAGAGAATTTGATAGAAATCAAAGACCTACCGAACCAACGGGTTCACGGCGAGAAAAAGAAAAGAAAAGAAAAGAAAAAAACAGGCTCGGGGACTGCTTCGTAATGTTGGAAGATAAGTTGGCCACGAAAAGGTTGGACGTCTAAACAAGCACCGTGTTCTAGATTCAGAAGCATGAACTTCCAAGCGTTGCTTACCTCAGGGTCTGCTCATCTTTACTTCCACTTCGGCCCTCATCAGCTGGAAGAAAGTTGACTGAGAACATGACCCATGAACGAACACAAACACAAACCTGGCAGAGCTGGGGCTATAGACAAAGTTTAAATCCCAAGTACAATTATCGTCCTGCCTTGAATTATGAGAGTACCGGGCCTCCCATACGGCCTGCTCCCTAAATACGAGGTCACGGAGACGAAGAAAATAGCCACGGATGTACACACCTCTTGATTTCCTCAAAGAATGGATCCATGCTTGCCCTTCAATTTCGGAGCACTACTCGGCACAGAGGCCTGCAATCAGTCAGTCTACGAGGTTAAATATACGACGACGATGACAACTCGCCTCTTTCAATTCCTCTCTTACCGCTCCCGTCCGAGACGAGCCTTCAGTCGTGCTCTTCGTTGAAGGTTGATGGGGCGTCTTCGTATCGCCCGAGCCCCGAACAAATGTCGACGCCACCTTCTTCCTGGCCGCGTTTTCTTCTTCCTCCTTTTCTCGCCGAGACTTGCGCAGGGTCCCTTAGAAAGCATACTGGGATGAACTTGGACTTCTGGTCGTCCGAGGGCTTTTGCTGGTTAGATGAGGAAAAATGGTAGGCGCTTTGACTCACTTAAAAAAGAGGTCCTATCCATCGCGCTGGAAAGGAAGGTTCTTCGTTGTCGTCGTCTGCTAACTGACTGGGATTTCGTTATACTTAGTAGTACCTTTGAGGCACGAACGTGTATTGAGTTCCCACGCTGTGCCTTCGCCCAAATTATTACTTATTCCAAAATATTTACTTACCAGCGTGGATACTTCCTTTTGCGGTCGCGCGTGACGGAATCCGCCGAGCCGCGGCCGCGGCCATCCTGCTGCCCCATGCACTGGGGAAAGCTGCGATTCAGATAAAACGAACTACTATGGGATACAAACGGACGACGTGGACGACAGACGAAATTAAGAGCGTGCACGAACGTGAACGTTTCGGTGCGACTCTGCCACCACCATTACGACTCGGAATGAACGGCAGGAGGGACCATGGGGGAAAGAGACGAACACGGAGCGAAATCGGAACGCGGTCCCGGTCGGATTAAGGCCGGAGACAGGGCGGAGAGACGCTTGCACAGCGCTCGCTCGGTAGCTGCTGCTGGTACCCACCCCAACCTCATTCCCAAGTTTTCGCCTCTTTGTAACCCGCCCTTCCTCGTTATCTTCGTTGTCAACAACGACCACCGGGGTTTGCGATATACCATCAGGAATTGGCACAGGTACAGGAGGACTCGTGTCCACAGAGGATGGAACTCCCTCCTTGACGACTCCAGGAGCACGTACAATCAATCCGCCGCGAAAACCCGGCAACGTCGATGAAGTCGTCTCGGTCGACATCTGGGAGAGCGGCTGTGAAGTGGTTGATCCTCGAGTTGGTGTAGTGGACGAAGTTCTCGATGGCAATGGGACGGTAGTGAAAGGGCTTGACCATTCGGATGCATCGGTCTTGCTGGGTTTCGTCCCTCCTTTCTCACCAACGCCACCTGGAACAGCAGCCTTCTTCCTCTTCTTCTTGCCCATTCGTTCCTTCAGATACCGGACGATATGTGCCTGCAATACATCCAGTGCTTTCTGCGCTCCCATCCCCTCAAGCGCTTTCAGTTGTTCGGGCGCGAGAGAAGAGAAAATCACAGGAGAAAGGATGAGAGTGTTGTTATGCAACACAATGGGGGGTGGGTCTGACGTGCTGCTTGACGGGTGGGATGACGGGACAGGACCGACGACGATTGGTAGACAGACAGACGGTGGAAGAGCTGCAAACGGAGACACCGCGGCGGAAGAGTCGTTTGGTGGGTTTGACGAAGAGGCCAATCCAAGTGTCGGTGTGCCTAGTGTAGAACATGATGCGATAGAGCCGAACGTGTTGGGCAATCCTCCCGGTGCTGTTGGACCAACCAGAGGTGGGTCAATCGGTTCTGACTTGGGTGGGTTTCCTAGCATCGGAGCTCTTGGTGTGGTAGAAAGCAACCCTCCCTGTGATTGTGTCGTGGAATCAGTTGCTGACCTATGAGGGAAATGCAGGGGCGTAGTTGTTAACGGTGGTGGCAATGGCCCCGCCCCATTTTTCACGCTTCGTTTGAGTGGCGGATCAAGTGGGACTGCCTTATCCTTCTTCTTGGAGCTCTTACCGGTACCGTCCTTGCCATTAGCTGGGTGCGCTGACGACGATGCGGAGTGAGACTGGGCCAGAGCTGCCGCACGAGCTTCTTGTTCTTCGAACGTATGCTCGAACTGCGGATCGACAGACCAGAAAAAGCCTTTTCCGTGTTCTCCGGTGCTGCGTTCCATCTTTTTAAACGCACGTCCCGAGGACAGGTTGTGTCGAACGGAGTTCTAGAAAAAGGTGCATAAATGCGTCCATTCGGAGACCAGCAATAATGTAATAGTACGCACCTCCCAGCCAGCACCTTCATTGTAACGGTACCAATCGAAGTTGTCCATCATCCAACAACAAATATCTTGCAATGTTGCTTTCCCTCCCATTCCCTTTATGGCCCGATAGCAAAGTTGCGCATACGTAAATGAGGGCTTTGGTGGCATGACTTCGGGCTTTGGGAGTGGATGGGAAGCCTTCTTGCGCTTCTTGGACGTTGGTGCGCTGGACGTGGAGGGTGTGGAGGTAGAAGCGGCAGCGGCGGCGACGGTGGCCTTTGTGCGTGGAATTGCGTTGGAATTGGGGAGTTGAGGCTCAGGAGAGCGGGAAGGTTTTGGTGGAGGCAATGAGGGTGCCGACCGTGGTGAGGGGGAATGGGATGGCAAGGAAGAGGGAGGGGATATCGAGGTGATATCGACGGATGGGGAGCGCGCATGCTGTGCAGAAGAGACGGAAGATGGAGATGGAGAGTCCTCGATTGGTGCAGGAGGTGGAAGCACGAAATGAAACGTTCGCGAGGCTATCTGGATCTGAGACCTTGGGTCATTGTGAGGAAGGTTCGAAAGCGAGGACGGAAACGAAACGCACCTCTCGCCCAGTGGCACCCGGCTTCTTGCGCCAGACCAAACGCCGTCGACCCATGCGCCGTTTCGGCCGACGACGACGAGGACAAATCGTGCCTCTTCCTCCTCGTACTCGATCCTGGCGTGGAGACGCGACACGTTCTTCAGGGGACCTAGATCGACGTCAACGGGACTTTGAGCAGATTGAGGAGGGTCTGCGCCATTGAGGGAAGCAGAGGAGGGAGGAAGACACCTCCTGACGCTGAGGGTCTGGAGGTAGAAGGTGATGTTCGGAAAGACAAGGGAGTAGTAGGCGCTGATCTTGGCGGGAGGATTGTTGTCGGCGAGAGGGTCGGGGAGAGGGTCTTGGGCGGGAGGCGGGGAGGAGACAGTGGCGGGGGACATGGAAGACAGCGGGCGGGCAGACTAACAACTAGTAGGTCGACGAATAGCTGGGTAGAAAGAAGTGAGTGAGGGCGAGTGTCCGGTCAACGGCGATCGATTAATGTGACTGGTCCGAAGCCTTGGCGGGTTGGGGTCGACCGTACCGCCGAGCGTCGAGACCTTGGACTATCGTCGTTCAAGCTCATGATCGTGTGTCCGAGTGGTCAGTCGGAATCGGGGGCGACGGCGTGGCCGTTGTGCTCGACCCATTGGAGGCCTGACCGGTCGAGCTGTCGATGATGCCAGGCTACCACGAGGCGCCTGAGCCTGAGACGTGTCCTCCGAGTTGGCTGGTTGTGTGGATGGTGCTGCTAAAATAGATAGTGGCAGCTCGAGTCAATGGTGTGCTTGCGAAGTCCGATGAGCAACCCCTTCACCTTGACCTGTGGCGGCGTCACGATCATCTCGAGATTTGGAATTGGCGAGCGGTCCAGTCCCAGATCGCGCGATGACCTCCGAGACCAGGTTGGTGAACGAATCAGCAAATAGCTGACTCATGTCCACTCTGATCTGTTGAGTGATGAGTCCACTTTCAGTTCCGGACGCCTGGGCTAGTCACATTTCCTCGACTGTCACTGGCCGAACGAGCGCTGCCTCTCTGAACTACGCACATATGCGCCCTTCAAGTTGTCTCCCCTGAGGCTTACGGTCATGCACAGTCCATCATGTTCGATGGCCCATCACGGCATCTGTGATATGTTCAACGGTGACAAAATCAGTGCAAGATGGAGGTACATATTCTCTCACACTTCGTAACTGCGAAGACACCAGCGACACCATTCCAGTTGCACCATAGTTTCGTGACATCCGATACCAACACCTTAGATCATGCTGAGACCGTGTAGTACCTGTTTACTTGCCAAGCCCGTGTCCTGGTGTATCTTGAGGGCCAGTCCACAGCAACTGCGGTCGTGTGAGAGAGCGCACGATCGGTCTCCTGGAAGTTATACCTCGCCGTAGACTCACACCAAACCCTCTCGACGTCCGAAGCCTGGTACCTTCCGCATCTATTCCAACGTTACACCATCTCCGCCGAACATCCAACCATAAACGGAAAAATAGCGCTTGAGCTTCTCCAGGGACAATATCGTCTTCGGCGTGATGTCTGTGTACAGCTTCGTCATGCTGACCAGAGTTGCGAGAGACACTATATAAACAGTTAGCTGTGAAATTGACGTCTAGCTCCAGGTACGCACTTTCGGTGAACACGTGGGTGGCAAAAGAATGAGTTTTAACCCTCACCTTACAACATCTGTCCGTCATGCTTTTACTTGGCTTCTTCGGAGCTATACCATGTCCAATTCGTGTCCTTTGCTTTATAATTGCCTTCAAGCATTGATGAACATTCGGTTCGGGGTATGACCCCGACGTCCGTTCATGCCATTGTCGCAGCGAGAAATACTCACGTCGCGATGGTCCTTTGTGAGACGTTCACCGAAGGTGGGGCTCTGATGCTCGCGTTGTTCTCCTTATTCTCTATATTGGTTCGACCGGTGCTCTTCCTCGTCCATCCCGACGTTGTACGTCCTGCCACCGATCCAAGACGAGGCCGGGGTGGCAATCCGAAAACACGCTCAGGCTTGTTTTCAGATACGGCGCACTTCTTCAGATCCGTAGACATTGTCGACAGTACGCCGGGATTGATCGTGATCTGCTGCAGTGCGTTGGAGAGCGACGAGGAGTGACGAGGTACTACAGCATCATAGTTGGACGTAATGAGAGGCACAGTCACAGCGGCCCGCAAATATTCCGTGCTGGGAGAAGACGTGAACGAAGTCTTGACGTTTCGAGGGTATGGTGAGGGCCGACTGTTGACGCGCGATAGCGCCCGCTGAGGTCGAAGTTCAGATGGAAGAGGACCGTAGTCCTCCAGCGAATGCTCTAGCATCGTTTGCATTGCAGACCGATGATGCGGAGGTTCGAAAGCTAGCGGAGTGATCGTTGTCAAGAACAGAGAAAGAATGACCGGTGGACGGCTCACATTGAAGAGCAAAAACAGAAACCGGTAGAAGCTGAGCCGGGGACTGAGTCTGCGGGAGCGGGAGAACTCGTAGGCGGGAACGTCTATGTGAATTCCTCTTGGATCGTCTCGTAAATGGAAGTGCGTGACGCACGAGCTTGGGATATACGGTGATGATGACCGTGACCGCGACCTAAGGACGAGTAAGCTAAAAGGAAGCGTTGGGCGACGCGTGCGAGCATTAAGCTATGAGATATCGATGCTGAACAACGATTCCTCGGAAGAGTAACCGTCCGAAAAGGAAAGCAGGGAAATGTCTTGCCCCTGATGTCGACGTACACGTGCTTGACCGAGAGGTTGGCTGGGGAGCTTGCGGTGACGAAGGCGAGGACGATGCGGTGAGATGTAGGGGATGCTTCGTCGTCCATCTAAACGATAGGTGTCAGAATATGAGATCTGGAGTGAAAGAAGCAAGAGAAACGCATACTTTGCCCAACTGCCTGATTCCCCGCCTTTGCCAGCCCCGGTTGCCCGACCCCAAACTTTTTTCCCACTCCATTCCGTCTCAAACGGAAGTTTGACGCCGAGATAAAACGTGAGTAAGCCGAGGAAATGGATGGTATAAGTGATGACGGCGTTGATATGGTCTGGGGGATAACCTGTCAACAGTAGTGCGCTTGGCATCAGTCACAGAGGGGAGGGAAACAACGACACTCACGCCTAATATCTCCCGGGACGGGTAGAATCAAATCCCCAATCGTCCACTCCCCCTTCGTCCCCGCCTTACCCCCGATCGGGGGCCGTCCGCCCACCTCAACAACGTGAAAGACCTCTACAAGTTCCTGTACAAGCCCCGAGCGCGCACGGGCCAGCGCCGCCGAAAGTGCGTGCAGCTCCTGTGTTTCCTTTGCAGCAAGACTATCTAGTGGGGACGCAGGCACCAGACGTGCGGCCGAGAGCGTGCGTCGACGGGCTGCGAGCGATTCGCGCAGTTGGCGAAGTCGCTCGCGTTCTGATGGCGGGAAATGTGAATGTGTGAGGAAATAACAGAAAGGAAAGACGCACTGGCGTCATTGTCCCGTTTCAGTTTTGCCAGTCCTTCCACTCTTCGACTCGCTTTTGACAGCTTGCCAGGGTGGCCCTAGTCGTTCTGGCAACCTGCTCGTCGCGATCCTTTGCATACCGCTGCGTTTGCAAGCGAAAGTCACGTTAACTGAAGACGACTGGTCAGTGGTAGGGTCGACTCTGAAACATCTAAGTGACTGACTGGGTGCGTAGGCAGTATTCGCAATAAAACTGGCGCTGCTTGAGCTCACAATTTTTGCATTCCATGGCATGACTACGGGTCAGCGTTGGACGTTGAGTACTACTATAGCTAGGGGCTGAGCCGAGGTGTTTTCAGGCGTAGGGGATTAGTCACACAGATACTTATTTAGATACATAAGTCTTCATAGATATGAATACGAATACATTCAGCAATATTTGTGGAACACAACGTAGATTCGTCACACTTCTTCAAAGCCTGCGCTCCGCAAACGATTGACCTTGGTCGCTTGTTGCGTCCAAACGTCATTTGGGCCCGCTCTCCGCCACACGTAGCCCGCCTTGAGCTGTACCTCCCTCAACTTGGAGCAATACCGATTCCAAGCATGAATAAGCTCTTTGAGGACGACCTCCTCGCATCCTCCGAGTTTACCACCCATTCAGCAGACGATGGCGAGGTGGCGAACTTGGCTTCTTCGAATTCAGCATCATCCAACTCGGTCCGTTCAGGACTGTCGACACCTAGTATGAGCTCGCCGAGGGCGAGCTGAATTGAATCGAGCGGTGCAGGTACCTATCCGTGATGCCACCAGCATTGTCGACACCGGGAGGCATGACTTTGAACACGCAGACGGACCACAAGCGGGGCATTTGTCCAAAGAAATGGGCACCCATGCCCAACACCATATCCTGTCTCGGGTTAAGCACACGCACGTGACAAACGAGATGAAACGGACGCACTTCGGTCGGATCGCCTTCCTTGTACATGATTTCGAGGCGTTTCAAGCCACTGAAATGGTGGAGGACGGCGTAAAGGATCTCGTCGTCCCACCAACCGATAAAGACGGAGAGCGTCTCGAGCTCGAGGCCACCGCCTGCAGCGTCCATTTCCTTGAATGCTTTTTCCAGGGCGGGGAGGCCGCCGGATGGGTCCCTGATGGTAAGGTGCTTTGGCCGACGCGAACCCGAAACGACCGACTTGATTGTCGTCAGGGACCTTGATAGGAGGACAGGTTCGGGAGGGCAGCGTCGGGCAGACGGAGCCAGGGTAGATAATTTCTGATCCTCAGGTTGGTGAGGTTAGGACACTTTTCCAAAAAGTCGGCGAACGGGTTGATGAGTTGGTCATGTGGCTCTGAGACAAAGGACTGCCAAGATTTCTGGGTGGGGAATTTGACGTCGACGGTGTGTATGTGGGAAGATGGGAGGGGATCTCGTTGAGAGCCGGGGAAGGCCTGCGGTGGTTGGGGAGTTTCCGGTGGTTGGAGAGCTTGCAGATTGTTATGCAGATTGTTGACACCGGGGGGAAGGAGGACGACGAAGCCAGGCACCCAATTGTTGTTGTTCGGGAGGGCGGGCGCTTGGGCAAAATGCTTGAAGATGTAGCAGGTCCAGTCGAAACGGATGATGCGGAGGTGTTGCCTCTCTCCAAACGCACGCAGCTCACGGGGATCTCTACGACCACGGAGGCCCAAGATGGTGAGCTGAGTAATGGGAAGGGTACGGGGGTGAAGAATTGCCACCTAGTTCTTACGGCGTTAATGAATCCAACCGCATAAGTCAATGCTTGAGCAGACCTCGTTTTGCATACAACACTCCACGGCATTCTTTTCTTCTTCCATCTCGATTGCCTAAAGTGCGCTCAATATGGATGGCAACACCTGAAGCAGACTTTACACCTTCTCGAATTCAGTCTTCCGAATGAGCTTGAGTCGCTCAACTGCGACTTGCCGACGTCATTTTTCGGTTCTAGCGCGACAACCTTCTCGAAATTGGCAACCGCCAACTGGGGTTTGTGGATCCGAAGATAACATGTCGCGTGTCTAACTTGATGGATGAGCGAGGTATATCACTGGACGTCCCACAAATGCTGACGTACCTATAGTATGCTTTTGCATACTTTGGGTCGATCAGAATTGCCTTGGCTGGTCATATCGAGAGCCTCGCGCGACCAGGCCCAAACCCGACACCCCAGTCGCATGCATTTTCAACGGTGGCATTGACGGCGTGCTCGCTGGACGCGGGGTCAGAGTCGATGAGATGGAGAACGAGTACGGACCGCAGGAGCTTTACCCAACAATGCCACTGCCCGAACGTGTAGCCACTACCGCGTTCATGCCATTGTCGCAGCGAGAGATACTCACGTCGCGATGGTGAAGGCGGGGCTCTGATGCTCGCGTTGTTCTCCTTATTCTCTATATTGGTTCGACCGGTGCTCTTCCTCGTCCATCCCGACGTTGTACGTCCTACCACCGATCCAAGACGAGGCCGGGGTGGCAATCCGAAAACACGCTCAGGCTTGTCTTCAGATACGGCGCACTTCTTCAGATCCGTAGACATTGTCGACAGTACGCCGGGATTGATCGTGATCTGCTGCAGTGCGTTGGAGAGCGACGAGGAGTGACGAGGTACTACAGCATCATAGTTGGACGTAATGAGAGGCACAGTCACAGCGGCCCGCAAATATTCCGTGCTGGGAGAAGACGTGAACGAAGTCTTGACGTTTCGAGGGTATGGTGAGGGCCGACTGTTGACGCGCGATAGCGCCCGCTGAGGTCGAAGTTCAGATGGAAGAGGACCGTAGTCCTCCAGCGAATGCTCTAGCATCGTTTGCATTGCAGACCGATGATGCGGAGGTTCGAAAGCTAGCGGAGTGATCGTTGTCAAGAACAGAGAAAGAATGACCGGTGGACGGCTCACATTGAAGAGCAAAAACAGAAACCGGTAGAAGCTGAGCCGGGGACTGAGTCTGCGGGAGCGGGAGAACTCGTAGGCAGGAACGTCTATGTGAATTCCTCTTGGATCGTCTCGTAAATGGAAGTGCGTGACGCACGAGCTTGGGATATACGGTGATGATGACCGTGACCGCGACCTAAGGACGAGTAAGCTAAAAGGAAGCGTTGGGCGACGCGTGCGAGCATTAAGCTATGAGATATCAATGCTGGACAACGATTCCTTGGAAGAGTAACCGTCCGAAAAGGAAAGCAGGGGAATGTCTTGCCCCTGATGTCGACGTACACGTGCTTGACCGAGAGCGGTTTACGGGGCTGGAGGGGGTGAAAACAGACATCCAGACTACAATACAATCAATACCGTATGACACGCGTCTCAGAGGACTTACATGATGAGATCCTCACCGTCTCCTACCAACACCGTGTTCTCAAGGCTCTCGCGCTCGAGAAGACCATTCCTTGCGCGAATAATGCGCTCGTCAGAGTCGTCACCAAATTGGACAGAGTTCGTGGTAGAGGCGATTGATGGCTTCGTCTCAATCACGCGCGAAAGTTTAGGGGTGAGCGTTCTTGATACGGCTAAAGTGTGCCTCGTCTCTCCGCCCTCATAGTCACGATGTCGAAGAAGGTGACGACCATCTTAACCATAGCTGGCACGGATACAGGTGGAAGCGCGGGAATTCAGGTGTCTATGATTCACATTCACTCGCCGGCCATTCATTACTGAGACCAACCAAAGGCTGATCTTAGGACGATTTCAGCCCACAGATGCTATGGTACTAGCGCCGTTACGGCTATGACCGCACAGAACACTAGCAGCGTTCAGGCGGTACAGGGCGTAAAACACGAATTCGTAGCGCAACAGGTGTGTACTCTTCCTTCGCAATAAGTCCGTGTCTCAGACACTGATGTGGAACGATTCCAGATGCGTTGTGTGCTCGACGATATTGACGTACATGCCATCAAGACCGGCATACTATTAACTGAGAATACCAGGGCGATATCGTCGACGCTCCGAGAACACTTTCGCATGCGGGGCCGGGACATGTCTTATTACAGCCAGACGCTGTCGACACGGTCATCGACGAGCTGTTCCCCATCTCTACGCTGATCACGCCGAACCAGAGGGAGGCAGAGCTGCTGCTCAAAGCGCGGTCTCTCCATGTCATATTGCGTCTCTCAACGACATGCTTGTGGCTGCACAGAACCTGCTAACACTTGGATCGGAAGCTGTTCTGCTCAAGGGCGGACACTTTTGTGACTCATTGATGACGTTCATCATCTCAAAGTACCCGATGATGCGACTTTGCAAGTCGACTCGGCGTGCCTTTTGGAAGACACGGATATCCTTCAAACGAGCAAGGTAGAAGAGGTCACGGATATCGTTGTGGATATACTTTATAAACGTGGCGCTGATGTGTTCGTGCTATATTCTCGTCCACGCCTTCAATCAAATGGTACGCAGGCACGGGGTGTACTTTGAGCGCTGCGCTCGCGTGTGAGCTCGGAAATGGAATTTCAGGTAAAGGATGTCTCGACGATGTCAGAGTAATTCATTCTCTTTTATTGTGATTCCGTGGGTATATAAACCTATATACTAGGCAGAGAGGTTATTGGCCACCATAAACTAAAATATATACCACAGCGCTCCATTGCAATAATGCTATCATGATGTATTACAAGCGGCACCTTCGGACGGTGGGAAAGTAGGCATCCACCGATGCATTGGGCAACAGTACTGTTACTAACCTTGCGTTGAGTGTATAAAACACATGCCAGTCCCAAAGCACCCCCGGTGCGTACTCGCTCACCACCCTCAACGCGATTGCGAAACAAAACGCGACTACGAGCGTTCTTGTCTTCTTCCTCGCCTCCACGATCGCGTGCTTGCCGACGTGCAGCAACCGGATCGTGTACGCGGCCGCAACTCCGCTCGGAAAGACGAGCTTGAGCTGGAGGATGTAGAACCGCCGGAGCGGGATGGTGAACGCGAGCCCGAAGAAGGCGCAGCACGTCGCGAACACGAACAGCCGGCCGATGTCCTCGCTTGGAGATCCACACTGGCGTTGTACGTTGCAGGTCTGGGTCGTGGGTAAGTCTTTCACTACCCTTTTACTTTCAAGTTGGTTGTTTGTATGACGCAATCTCCAGAGCTTCTGATTTCACGACTCGCTCAGATATCGGTCCCGCCAAAGAAGGTCCATCTGCTGAAGCCGTAGCGTACGTTTCAATAACCGAGTGTATTCTTTGAAATCTACGGACCGCTCAGGGAGGTGCAGACCAGACGAGGCGAGGAGCCCGATATTGATTTCAGGAGATCTCCGCATATCAGGAGATCTACGTCCGCTTGACCCAGGACCCTCGACGGGAACGT
>JBBPPC010000294.1:0-23812 GCA_038091775.1 Leccinum olivaceopallidum | reverse complement strand
CCAATACACTGTGTAGAGAAAATGATCATGCATTTCACATGTTCAAGCTCTTTGTAGGATGATTGTAACTGGATTATAATCATTTGGCAATCTACATCATCCAGGAGTGAGCACATAGAGGCACCAAGCTAATGTAGGGATTGCAAGGACATTATAGATACTTATATTTCTCATACCATCTGTCTATTTACTTAGCAATGGACCTTTATCATAATCAAATAGCAAGGTCTGTACATTCCAGTGATGATAGTGTGGCTTATGCTCTTCTCTCATCTTCTATTGCTTATCTTTACTTGCCGTATACATAGCCTTCTGCAGCTTCATAACTCATTCCATGTATACTAAGGTCAGACAAATATTGGTAGTACTACAACATAATATGATAACCTCTGGAAGCTTTGTCATCTTCTCAAGATCTCCTATTTTGATGAAACCTAATGGCTTCAGTGGCTGAGACACAACAGCATATGTGTTGACTGAACCAAAAGGCCTGACCAGACATGAAAGAGTAACTCAGAGATGACCATGACTGAACAGCCACTTGATCTTGACATAGCTAAATCAAATAGCTGTTATGAAATGTCAAAGAAACTTATATTCAATCATGACTCCTCAGGAATTGTGAGATAGTCAAAGGCTGTTACAGCTGGCCCTGGGTAGGGTCAGATGTAGACTCAAAGGAGAGAGTAAAGTCGAGATGAAGAGTAGTTGTGCAAGTGTAATACCTGGCAGGACACAGTGACAAAGGCACTAAGTGGAAAATACACCCTAAGAGGGCAGAGGCACTAAGGCACTTGAGGGGTGGCTTAGAAGTCTCAGATGTATTCTGAGTAGCTCTAGCTTAGTGTTACAAGATGAGAGAGATGTCTTTAAGTATGATAAAGATGGAATGTGATGGAATCACATAGAAGAGGATGTGACATCCACAGTAATGAATGAGTCAGAGAAGCTGTGGAGAAGTAAGCATACAAGTGATAAGCAATAAGATGAGTTATAGCTGAGATGAGGGGATAAGGGGGTAATTGGATCAACAAAAGGGAAAGGCAGACCGTCAGTGGTGCTGAACGAGTCAGGAAAACCACCTGAGGTCTAGAGTACATTGAATAAATTATGGAAAGGAGAAAGGCATAAGAATAAGAGAGGTAGATGAGACAAAAGGAAAAGAGAGGGGTCAATTGTGATGAAGGCCATATACAAAAGGTGAGGATAGAAAGTGCAGCATTCTTGCCATCAAACAAGCACATTGGTCATGTATCTCACATTGGTGCTAAGATATCAATTGAGTTTGTTGCATTGGTCTCCTGAATTCTCACTGTCTTTGCTCTCTCTCTCTTTTTCCTTCGCTTATCATCTTTACTTTGTCTTCACATTGTATCATAGATATCGAGTGATTTCATGTCATGTTCCACATCGCTGATAATCCGACCTTCTCCTATCCTTGTTCCTTATGTTCCCTATCTTTGTTCTGATTCCTTCCTATCTGTGTCTCAACCTTCTAATTCATGATGATGTCGTTGCTTCATCATCCATCTGTCATTCATCTGTCATCGCTTACTGTATTCATAGCTGTCTGCAGCTTCTGACTCATTCCTTACTGAGGATGACTCCTCTCTTCCATGTGGTTCCTGTTACAAATCCCTTTATTTTCCACTCCTCGAAGTCACGTGACCACTTTTATACTTCACGTTTCAAATCTCACTTCTCATATTTCCAAGTCATGTGATTTGCACAGCCACAGGTCACATGACTTATCCTGGTAGCACCCGTTGGACACTTACCATAATAGTTAGCATAGCTTATCCAGACCGGCCCTAAGCTGGTCTGTGCGCATGTACCAGTAGTATAAATACTTGAATGCAACAACCGAACAAGCCAGTCTTGTTCTGGTTGGATTCCCTCCATCCTACACATTCCCCTCCCAGTGTCTTAGTGCTTTTTGAGGTGCTATAGTCCTTGTTGGATCTAGGTTGCCTTCATAAGAACAAGACTACTCTTACTATCTCACCTCATCCGTCACCGGTACATGTGACAAAACTTTTTATCCAAACCGCTTCGTCATTGTCGGATCCCAGACATAAGGGAAACCCCTCACATCAGAGGATAAAAGAGAACCCTTGACCAGGTTACCGTCCAGGGGATTACAAACCCTTGATCTACAAATTGTATCGCGGGACTGTACATCCCACAAACTCGTTCGCTTTGCGAAGGCTACGACCTCATTCGAGAGGACACGCTTCGTCGCGAGTAATAGTATCAATCCCTACCCTGTGCATAGTGGGTCAGCACACGCTTTCAAACGAGCGTAATTGTTATCGAGGTTGTGCGTGATATAACCTAAATGATCCGCGGGTAATACCTACCCATCCGCTTAACGGGCAACAGATATCGCCTGCGTGCACTCCCCGGTTCCTCCACCAGAAAGTTGTGCTCGTGACACGACCCTTGCCGAAGAAGATTTTCTTTTACAGATTGAGTGACGTGACTCTTAGTGAGATCCTCCTCGTTATATGATTGGTACCCTCATCCTTTGCCTCGGTACCTTCACCTTCCTCTACTGCTTTACCATCCTCGCATACCTCTTCTACCATCTATCGAATCAAGAAGAAGGTTACCACCTCGAATTAACCCTCGCTGGAAAAGAGTTCAAACTCAGCTTCCTCTCTCCCGATTACCATCGCCCCACCGAACCTGACCCGTGGGAAGTCAAAACCCTGAAAACCGATAACGGAGAGTGGGAAGAAGAACCCGAACATTTCTACACCGCGAACACTTGGACTCCCCAGCTCTCCCAAGCCGGAATCGCGCTACTCCAAGAAATAAACGAGGAAGTTTCCGCCAATTTCACCAACGAACAGGTCATCGCTGCGTGGCCCATTTAAAAAACCAGTGCCCACCATTTTTTCCCTCGAAACCCAGACTCTCGCCGTGCGAGAATACTCCCTGGTCCCACACCTTCCCATCAAGGAAGAAGACCCAAACGATTACGATACCACTGGTTACAGTTATGAACTCGAATTCATAGGCGAGTGGCCCCTTGAATTAAAACACGACTGCCTTTGTTCCCTTGTCGGAGAACTCAATATTGAAACTGTCGAAGTTGATCCTTTTTAGAACTACGTAAGCCACGTAGAATACGAAATACCTTGCAACGATGGACCAAGAAGGAGGAGTCCCGACATACCAAGAGGAGATCGACGAGCTGAAAGCTCAGCTGATCCAGCTCACCGCCCTCCTCATCACCACAACCCAGAACGCCCTTGCAGCATCTCAAGCGGCCCAAGCCGCCGAAACCCGCGCCGCAGCTGCAGAGACTGCAGCCCTCGGCCGAGCACCGCCAAAAGTCTCCAAAAGAGTAGACGTCGTGCCCGATCCAGGAAACTTTGATGGCGCATATACTCGCTTCGACGAATGGTGGTGTAAAATGAGCACCTACCTGGCATGCAACGACGACTGTTTCCCTACTACTAAGGAATCCACCCTGGCAGTACTCACCCGAATTGGATCAACCAAGGAAAAAGACACAAATGGAGCAGGTGCCTGGGCTCGAAACAAAATAAAGAAGTATGGACAGGGTCGTCGATTCCCCGCCTTGAAAAATCTGGAAGAACAACTCCGAACCCGATTCCAGGTCGGAAATGAAAAGGACATCGCCACGAGAAAGTTAATGGCCAAAAAACAAGGAAAAGACGAGAGGACCCAAGTCTTCTTGACCTACTGGCTAGGACTCTACGACCAGGCGCAATGCGACGATCACATGGGTGTGGCCTTGTTGGAACAAAACATTCGGCAAGACATCATCAAAGCCATCTTCCTTGCCGACGAATGGCAGTACTCCGTCACTGATTACGAGGACGTCATACAGATACGCCAATGCCATCGAAGCCTTCGAATCCAAAAGCTTCCGCAGCCCCGGGTTGTCTAATCGCCGAGACCCTAATGCCATGGATATCGACGCCACAGTAACTACTACCGATGTTCACAAAACGTCTCTGGGATGTTACAACTGTGGAGAAGATGGACATCGAGCAAAGGAATGTAGGAAGCCGTCTACAAGGTGTAAGGACTGCGGATTCTCTAGAGGAGGACATAGAAAGGAATGTCCAAAATACCGACCAAGAAACGTGCGGGTGGCAGAAGGAACTGCGTTAACAAATCAATCAGCCCCACGAACGCCCAATTGGGAAAAAGCTATACAAGGAATGGATCTAGAGGCCGCACAAGCCTACTTCCGAGATCTCGATGTGACTCAGGGAAAAGAGTAAGGGAGGCCGTATCGGGTACGACCCCTCCCCCTCATAATAAACAAAAAAATAGTTTACTTTCGGACTACCGTACTTGACGCCTAGATAGTGCTAGTACAAACTCTGTTTCTTCATCTTCTTTTTCTTCTTTCAATCGTTTTAATGTATTAGATAGTGATGTTTCTCTTGACTCTCCGTCGTCTCGAAGTAGTATCCTACCAGACGACACAACCGAAGCCACGACCTCGAAAGAGCGTGCTCCCCGGGAAGGGAGGCTTAATTTGGCTTATAAAGAAAATAAAAATAGTTCCCCTCCTCAGGTCCCGACTGAGCGAAAAGTCCGCACTATGCGTCCACTTAGGGAATTAATCCTAAAAATAGATATAGTTACAAAAACCAAAAACATCGAAGTAGCAGCACTCTTAGACAGTGGAGCAAACGGGATTTTCATAGACACCGAATGGGCTAAAACCCAATGTATACCCCTGAAACCCCTCGAACTCGTGGTGCCAGTTTATAACGTAGATGGTACCATCAACTCAGCAGGAGGCATAGCCTACACCACCGACCTGATCGTAGATTTCCAAGGACATCGCGAGAAAATCACAGCCGATGTGACCAATCTAGGAAGAAATCAAATGATCCTGGGATACACCTGGCTACGCGAACACAACCCCTTGATCGATTGGGTACAAGGAACAGTTACATTAAATCAATGTTCCACCTCCTGTCGCGCATTAAATACCGTATACGAATCCCGGTTAGACGAATCTGAGATCGACCATTCCTACCGAGTCCAGGGACTAGGAAAAGAACCTGTGGAAGGAATAGAACCCGAAGAAGCTTTCAAATTGGTGCCTAAGGCATATCACGAATATCTGGATATCTTCTCGAAGAAGGCTAGCGAACACATGCCCGAAAAAAAGACATGGGACCACGCAGTAGACCTGAAACCAGATTTTAAACCTAAAAAGGGTCGATTAATTTCCCTCAACCCTGTAGAACAGGATGAAGTCAAAGCCTTCGTAGAAGACCAATTGAACAAGGGTTACATCAGACCCTCGAAGTCACCCCAGACTTTGCCAGTGTTCTTTATCCCTAAAAAGGATGGTAAAAAGCGAATGGTTATGGACTATAGATATCTAAACGAGGGAATGGTCAAAAACAACTACCCTCTTCCACTCATTGGATCGATTGTCGATAAACTGAAAGGAAGCAAGATCTTCACCAAGATGGATCTCCGTTGGGGCTATAACAATGTGAGAATCAAGGAAGGAGACGAATGGAAAGGAGCCTTCGTCTGCCATCTTGGATCCTACGAACCAACCGTGATGTATTTTGGGATGTGCAATTCCCCGGCCACGTTCCAAAACATGATGAACGATATCTTCACGGATATGGATGACGTAGTGATTATTTACATTGACGATCTCTTGATTTTTACGAATAAAGATATGAAACACCATCAAGAAATGGTCAAAAGAGTCTTAGAAAGATTGCGGAAAAACGACTTGTTCGTCAAACCCGAAAAATGCTTCTTTGGAGTACAAAAGGTCGACATGCTAGGCATGGATGTCTCTTGCGATGGAATCTCCATGAATGCTGGAAAACTCGATGGAATCGCTAAGTGGCCGGTCCCCACTAATGTAAAAGCTGTGAGAAGCTTCTTGGGTTTAGCCAACTTCTATCGCCGCTTCATTACCAATTACAGCTTAGAAGCGAGACCTTTGCACGACTTAACAAAAAAAGATCAACCCTGGAAATGGGACACGGCTCAGCAGAAAGTGTTCGACACGCTCAAAAACAGATTTACCACCGCGCCTGTGTTGGCTTACCCGGATGACACGACCCTGTATCGTGTAGAATGCGATGCTTCAGACTTCGCAACAGGAGCAGTGCTCTCTTCATTAAAAAATGACAAATGGCATCCCGTTGCCTTTATGTCACATTCCATAACCCCTAAACAGCGCAACTACCCCATCGCCGATAAAGAAATGCTCGCGATCATCCTAGCGCTCGAACAATGGAGACACTATCTAGAAGGTGCTAGACACAACTTCGAGATCTGGACAGATCATAAAAATCTCCAGTATTTCATGAAGGGTCAAGATCTGAATCGGCGACAAGCAAGATGGGCTCAGTACCTATCCCGATTTGATTATATTCTTGTCAATAAACCCGGTACCTCGACGGAAAAAGCCGATGCCCTCTCCAGGAGAGAAGATCATATGATCGGCATCGAGAATGACAACAAACAAGTAACATTCATACCGGAATCTCGTATCAGATCTCTAGAGGAGATTACTCTATTCGATAAAATTAAATCTGCACATTCTGGTTGTACATCTCCAGACGGGTCGATCCTCCGTGAAGGATTATATTATTATAGCAACAAACTTTGGGTCCCAAAAGAGCTTCGACGTGACGTAATGACACAATTCCACGATCACCCAATCTTCAGCCATAAAGGGGCCAAAAAGACACAAGATTTCCTCACCAGATATTACTCTTGGCCGGGAGCCAAGAAGGACATACAGGAATATTGTAAAGCCTGTGAGCGCTGTGCACGAATGAAGCCTACCAACCTCCCGCCAGCCGGAAAGTTGCAACCCTTAGAAGTTCCTGAAGGACCCTGGAAGAACGTGTCAGCCGACTTCATCACTGGCTTCCCCGTATCACACAGTTTTGACAGCGTGTTAGTAGTGGTAGACCGCTTCTTGAAAGAAGTCGCATTCATACCCACCACGAAGACCATTATGTCTAAAGGAACAGCCGAACTCTATAGAGATTACGTATGGAAGCATCATGGACTCCCCAATTCCCTCATTTCCGATCGCGGACCCCAATTTGCCAGCCAAATGATGGTAGATCTGCTCAAATTGCTAAAAATAGAAAAGAAGATGTCCACGGCATATCACCCCCAAACCGACGGACAAACGGAGCGCGTTAACCGCGAACTTAATCAATATCTCCGCCTCTTCTCTGCAGAAAAACAAGACAAATGGGTTGAATGGCTTGCCATCGCTCAGTTTAATTTCAATAACACTCGCTCGTCCGCAACTGGCTTCACCCCTTTTCAGTTGACCAAAACATTCGCCCCGCGTCTCAGTTTCGAACCAACGTCCATAAAAGCTCCGGCCGCTAAAGAGTTTGCCGACGACATGAAGGCCAATCTTGAAAAGGCTAAAGATGCGCTTCAGCGAACACGAGAAAAGACTTAGCCATGCTGCTGCACTTTTTTCACCGTGTGAGTCGTGGGACTCCTGTGTAAGGCGTAATTGCATTTCTGCTTTGGTTGGGCCTGTAGGATATTAGTATCACAGACAATGAAAAAGCAATCAGGAATACCTTGATGTCTGCAGCATGTTGGGATTGTGCATTCTCCTCGACTTCCCTCCATCTTTCCAGTATTTCATCGTCAGCATTGGCAGCAAGAGAGTCATATGCATGGCTTGCTTCGCTAAGTCTCTTGAGAGCTTTTTTGTCTTTCTACATAATGAGGAGACTGTCGTCCCATTAGCTTCGACAGCTTCAGGTGAAAGAAACACTTACCAATTCTCAACATCTTCTTCCAGTTGTTATCCAACATGTGGTCATCTAAAACCTCACACTGATGAGCCGCCATCATTGACCTCGTGCTACTACTAATCTCGTTTAAAGACGACCAGAATGTTTCAAGAATTTCGCCGTCTACCTGATTCATGCCAGGAATATAGTTCGGTGAATATCTTGGTGTGCAAGAGTCCTGATGGGCATGGATGTGAAACAATCCAATCCCTCAAGTGATTTGTAAATTTGGTGGAATCGTGAGGGAAGAACTTTCGGAGACATGCCGAGAAAACTTGACGCTATACTGACATGCTATGTCATAGAGTACCATGGCCTTTGGGATATGATTCAAGCGATTCAGAGCTTTGCATAGAGCAAAATCCATGTTGATCTGCCGCTCTCCTTTTTGAAAGTCCACAATGGCGGTCGGAACGAAGCAGCCATGTCTAGCACACGCAATAGCACCAATTCCGGTAGAGGCAAGATGACGATGGGATCCGTGGGTGCCTTTAACGGCGTGATGTTCATTACAAGTTGATTTCTACCAAAAGAGCGATCATGGCATTGAACAACATTCACCGTTCAAGCTACTTGTAGATGTAGACAGGTGTTCGGCATATTCACCCAGAGCGGTAAAGTACCTGGCATCCTCTGTTAGATTGATGTCTTCATTGTTTCCCCTACTTTTCATATTTTCAGCGGCAAAATTGCCATCCATGACGAATATTTGCTGATACTTCCAGTGGTCCACGTCCATTGACCAGTCTTCCAGAAGGTTGATGCCTGGCTGGGGGCACGCGGGGCAGAAAAGAGCTAGTGATCCTGATGTTGCAGCCCTAGGCTGAGGGTGACCAAGACCGAACTTGATCATATTTCTGAGATATCTCCATTGCCATGATATTCTCAATAGCTCACGATAGCGGTCCTAGTTAGTCAAAGCTGTCATGAGCAACTCAAAAATAATGATATGTGCTCTTACCGGTTGTAAATGTGGAAATATTGGATCTGTCAGACGGCGAAGATAGTTGAAAAAACTATTGACGGTTATCTTACACTCAAGATTCTTGAGTCTGAGGTCTTCAAGGACAGCGAAAGTAAAGGCAGTCCTCGGTGAACATTGCGTGGCAGGATACAGGCCTGTACACAACAGCTGTTTATGAATGGGATCTTGACCAGGACAATTACAAGGCTGTACAGCGAGAGAGTGGATACCGGTGTGATCGAGAATAGTGAAGATAGCATTGCCTTCTGTGGAAGACCTTCAGTCTCTGGAATGCCTGAATTATTTGCCTCATCATCATCACCAACATCTTCCCAACCATCATTAGTGATAGCGAAGGCATTAGGACAGGGAAGGCCTCCATGACCCAGATGTAGGACGACGCCTGCTGCAGACAGCGAAGAGGCAGAAAAGTACTCTCCACGCCAGACCTCCACCCTGTGAAAAGGACACATAGCATGGGCAAAGTGACAGCATTCAGTGCAGAACAGAGGTTTGCTGAAGCAATCCGGACACCTCCAATTCCCCTCCCTACCGCACCCTTTGTGACATAGACAATCTGTGGGATGTCCTTCATGTTGAATCAATATGTTGAGGTACTCGTCGGCGTAAGGGAGCCAATCTCTCCAGATCTAAACAGATTACCAAGATCGCAACATAGCTTGCCAGATCATGTATCATTGGAGGATGCAGGACTCCAGTACTCAGATCGAGATCACACTCTTGATCAACTCTTAGATTCTGAATTAAACCACCCACCATCGCGTTCGCTATCCGTCATCACTGGATCCGTACCAAAATCGCTTTTAGCATTCTTGCAGAAAATTACCTCAAAAGAACACAAGAGAATGGAAGATCCCATGGACTTGGATCTCTGGTGTAGTCCAGTCGTAGTGGATGACGTTGAGTTCAGATGAGAATGAACTTGTGGATGAGGGTAAGTTGAGTTCCATTGTAACTCTCGAACTATTGAATGAATTCGGTACAGATACCTTGAGCTGGCCAAGCTCCGCCATTGGAGAAGAGTTCTCACATCAAGAGTATCTTCAACTTGAATCTCGCCTCTACGAGGGTATCGGTCAGTGGTGTAACAGGGAAGTTGACGACGCGAAAAGTTTCAAAGTACTAATGGAGAAGGACAAGAATCTCACTGTGAGATACACCCAGGTAATGAGAGATAAGCTGACACTTTTGGAGATCATGGAGCAGTTGGAGGTTGCGGAGACATCTCTGCGGAGAGCGTTGAGATAGTTGTAGAACTCCCTACTTCACTATTTTGCAGATATTGTGGATAATGTTGACTCCAAATGTAGTGTTTCGAGTATACCGCTCATCCGCCATAAATCTCATTTGTGAACTTAAAGTATCAAATGTACCTTTATGATCTTGGTTACATTAGTAGATCGACTTATGTGGGAAGTGCTAGAATTCGGTGTGCAAGTTTACAAGAGCCGTTGTATGAAAGCTGTGCGTTGTTCCACCATTAGACCTGAACACCTTTCTATAACCCAGACCTGCTGTTACATCCTCCATTCCTCGAGGTCCTGCATCTGCATCTCCATAAAAAGCTTGTTGAGCTTCTCTCTTCATGTGCAGATTTCCTCCTCGTTAGCATCGATGGACGCTTCAAGTAGCTCTTTGAATCTCTTCTCCGCAAATCCAAGCTCATCCATGAGACACCGGTATCTTGTGAGGGAGGGGTCCAAGGTTTTTGACTTCCAAACAGACAGAGCTGGAATTCAGATGAACAGCTGTGCGTCTGTTTTTGCTTTGTGTTTGCGTCAATGCCTCACTGTTGTTCCATTATCAAGTTGTAAGCATGTAAATGGTGGAGGCATTGTAGTATTACTCACCTAGTCTTGTGCTCAAGGTCCGAGTATTATTTGACTCAGAAGGAGATGCCGAAGTGATGGGATTGTTCAGTGAATAGCGAATCGAACCCTTTTGTTCTTCATTTTCGATCCCCAAGCGATTGGAAAACATGTTTCCAGCCACTGTAAGAGGACATGCTTGCATGCAAAGATGACCAAAGAATGCAACTTGGTGTGGTGCAAGCGATGGAGTGCCAAAGTTTCGCCATCATGAGGGGGGAGGGACGGTGTGTGATTCTCCAGTGAATGAGATAGCATGTGGTCAAGGAATGATGCGTGTGTATGTATAGAATGAAGAAACGGCACGAGGTGTGCACATCTTATGAGCTATGGCGAAGGGGGGAAAGAGGGAACTACGGCAAAGAGCTGTACTGAGGGCATAGAAAGACGCGACTTCAACAGTATTTACAAGTACTCAACATTTATTGTGCTCAACATTTACTGTGCTTGGAAACAGTTTAAGTTGAAGAGATAGCGGAGGTGGGAGTGGTGGCCATTTTTGGAGCAGATGCTGATAGAAGCTGTGAAATGAAGATTGAAATTCTACCGCCGACTTTTCTCCGACTTCAAAGTAGACTAGGTGTCTTTTACTTGACATTAGCTCCCTCGTTTATTGCTTTCCATACAACGTCTGAAGGCCTCAGTGCATTTATTTAGTGTGTACTTTGAAAGCACTAATTTACCAAGTACAATCATGCTGAGATAGCGGTGCAATGGGCTCCAATTCGGTAATCAGCTGATAGGCAAGATGCGGTGTAATGCTAATTGACCAACGAGTGCAAAAAGGTTCTTAAAAAGAACAAGTATAGCGGTTGACTAATTGGCAAGATAGTGAATATGCCAAAGATGCCCAGCAAGATGCCGAAGATGGCAATTTATATCATTGAATTGCAGTGTAAGAAAATACAGCTAGAGGAAGGGATAGCAATGAAGGAAGCAATGAAGTAGGCACCATGCCAGGGTATGTGACGACAACGATCGGTGTTTGCCTAGTATGCATTATCTGAGCAAAGGTGGCGATCTTGCCGGGATTATAGATCAGAAGGGGAACAATTGGGTGGAAGTTCCAGGACAATCAGATTGATGTATCACTGATTCACTGTACCATTGCTGGTAGGTTCATATCAACTGACATCTGCAGTGTCGCTGGCGTCTCCTCATCCTCCCCATCGTCATTGCTATTGCAATGCCGCCGTGTCGTCGTGGTCATGGTCATGGTCATGGTACCGCAGTGTTGCTGATGTCATGCCATCTCCCTGTTCTCCCCATTCCTGTCCTCATCCCCGTCTGCCCATCCCCGTGGTTTCGCCATGACTCGGACACGTTGTTGTCGTTGTCGTGGTACCACAGTATTGCTGATGCCATACCGTCTCCCCATCATCCCCATCCTTGTGTCTTTGTGGTCGCGGTGTTTCTGATGCCATGCCGTCTTGTCAACACTGTTCTCATCAACGTTGAGTCGTGGAATGCTGTCGTTGTCATTGAGTTGTCAAGTCATCGCGTCGTGGCACGCCGTTGCGTCAGTTGACATGTCATGGTGCTACGTCGCGTCGTTCGGTGTTGTTATTGTGATAGTTGTGGTACTGCCATCCCACATCGTTGTCGTTGCATTGTGGCATGTGGTTGTGTCAGTTGGCGAAGCGTGGTGGTAGTGATGGTCGTTGTGGCATGTTGTTGTGTCAGTTGGCGACGCGTGGTGGTAGTGATGGTGCACTGGTGGTGCCACTGTCATCGTTGTGTGGTGGTGCCATGTCGTCGCATTGGCATTTTAAGTGAGGGAGGTGAGTGAGGATGGTATGGATGAGGATGAAGACAAGGTGTATTCACCGTCGTCTCCTTGTCGCGTTCCTGTCCCCATCGTTGCGTCGTCGTCAGTTGTAGCATGCTGTTGCGTTAGTCAGCAACGCGTGGTGGTGGTGGTTCACCCACTGTGCGATTCTCTAGAACTTGTGGCACAGTCTCCTAGGTTTCGGTCAGCGTTGACGAGAACAAAGGAGGGAAGAAGATGTATGGTGTGGGTGAGGGAGAGAGGCGGAGAGAGATGGGTAAGGGAGGAAATGAGAGGGAGGCGGTAACATACCTTGTTGTCGTGTATCTCTCCTCCTCCTCCTCCTCCTCCTCGTTGTCATTATCGCTGTTGTTGTTGTTGTTGTTGTTGTTGTCGTGTTGTCGAGTCGTCACCGTGTTGTGTCCACCATGTCTGTGTGGACAGGGCCTGGCGAGAATGTGGGTGAGGGACAGAGGGGGGGAGGAACGGGAAAGGGGAAAGAGTGATGGAGAGCGAGGGTGTTCAAGTTGTGTCCTCTGTGTGACATGGCGTCGACGGGGCCTGGCGAGGATGTGAGTAATGGACAGAGAGGGGGAGGAACGGGGAAGGGAGAGAAGGGCGAGTGGAACGCACCACTTGTCGTCGTTGTTTCGGTGGAGACAGGGTCCTATGGTGTGAGTGAGGGAGAAAACGGAGAGAGACGGGTAAGGGAAGGAAAAAAAAAGAGGAAGGCGGTAATGTACCTCATCGTCGTTGTTGTCATTTATCCCTCCTCCTTCTCCTTGTCTTCTTCGCGTTGTCGAGTCATCGTCACCACATTGTGTCTTTCGTGTCTGCGTGGACGGGGCCTGGCAAGGACGTGGGTGAGGGACAGAGGTGAGGAGGAACTGAGGGAGAGCGAGGTGGGAACGCACCTCGTTGCGTCGTCACTCGTGGCCGTGTCCTTGTCGCATCGCTGGTTGGCATTGTGGCGTCGTCGTCGTTGTCATTGTATCAGCGTGGACGTGTTTTGAGGATAGGTGAGGGAGAGAAGCAGGGAGAGAGGAGTAAGTGAGTGAGAGTGAGAGAGAGTGGTGGAACACACCTAGTTGTCTCCCTCATCCTCAACCCTTTGTCGTATGGTGTTGTCTCGTCATTGCTGAGTTCATTTGTACTATCACGAACAGCGAGAGCAAGGAGCCGAGGTTGAGGAGGGATGGTGTTGAGCGAACGATGGCGAGGGTGAGGATAGATGGCAGCGAAAATGTTGATAGCGACCAGGATCAATGGAAGACGGTGAAGGTGAGGACAGATGGCGGTGAAAGCGTTGAGGGAATGGTGGGAGAGCGGAAACGGTATTTCCGGATCCTTTTTCAGGTCAAAAGGGACTGGGAAGCATTGCCGCTGTGCAGGGGATGGGTCAAAGACGGCGAGTAGATGATGAGAGCAACAGCGAAATATTTAAGGTGAAGTGGAGTTTCAGTAAGACAAATATTTTCTTGCAGTTACCGCAAATTGTCCGCTATCATTTGTCACATGGCTAATATACCTAGCTCAAACAGAAACATTATTTCCAGATCCTTTTTCAAGTGGAAAAGGACTTGGAGATAGTGTTGCTGCTCCACAGTGTAACCTCGAGCAAGGATGGGTGAAAGACGGCGAGGGAATGATGAGAGCGACGGCGAAATATTTAATGTGAGTGGAGTTTCGGTAAGGCAAACATTTTCTTGCAGTTACCTTAAATTGTCCCGCTATCATTTTTCAGATGGCTAAGATACCTAAATCTGCGAAACGGTAACATGCTGAGTTTCACTTGTTGGCCAATCAGTGGATAGTAGAATGGCCCAATTGGCTCATCGGCAAGATGCCGAGATATCCTCTTCAGCTGACCAGTGCACTGCAGAATGTAGGGATGTGTAGTCCATTGGCTCATCGGCAAAATTATAGTGATTGGGCCAACCAGTCAACTGTAGGACAACATAGCTAATGGGCTGACAAGTAATTTGCCGACTTTAGACTACTGGATTTACAGAAATGTACTATATTTGCTGACCAGCAAGATGCCGAGAGACCATTATGTTGGCTGATCCATGGTTTAATGAAATTTTTACTTCATTGGCCGACATTGACTGACCGGTCACTTATGGCGATTTGGCACATTGGCTGGCCAGTTATTTGCCGAAATTTCTACTGAATGGGGGGTCACTTGTATATGTTTTGATAAATGCAGAAAGCTTTGTGCGGGTGGGATAACACTAAAAGGGACTTGTAGATCACACTGGAGTCCACTGTGAGTAACCAACCCTGGGAAACAGAACAAAGGACTCTGAGGGTTATGTCTAGTGGTTGTAAATACTGGCAAACAATGACAGCTACAATCAGCCATACCTGAGTCAGCCACAACTGTGGGAAAAGTAATCACAACTCGAAGAAAAGAAGACAGAGGTGTGTAGGGAGTCCATAGTGTAAAAATGATGCATGATTTGTATTGTGACTCACAATAGATAGCTTGTGCAAAGCAGCTTGTAATCTATATGATGCAGGAGCACTGTTTATCCAGTTACGATCCATTCTGTTTATGGACTCGGTCAGGGCAGTCAAATTTCCCGCCCATCGCATTGCCCGCCGCATTGCCCCAGTGACCTTTTCCGATCGTATCATGTTGTCGCCAAGTTGCTCGCCACATCATATCCCCCGCTTTGCCTGTGCCATTGCTCGCTGTGCCCACTTCAACCCACCTTCAAGAACCCACCCCCTCCGAGTCCTGGTAAAATGTAAGTAATGCATTATAGACTCAGACAATATTAGCACTTTGTGTAGTTACAAATCGTGTATTGCATTACTTGTTCAAGTTCTTATCACCCATTATTCTACTTGTAAGTACTCTGAGTCAGAGTAATGCATCACTGGTAGAGCCGTCTGGACAATATTAACACTTCGTGATGCATCACTGGTGCACTCATCTTGAAATTTTTTCTGCACTAAGTCTCTCGAAGTGATCGTATGCCGGTGACACACTGATAATTCAACCTTTGACATATTCCACAGGCACCTCCAAGAGTCAAGAAAACCTTCATATACATTTCAATACCCAAAATCTATCAACCAAAGTACCACTGGCACCTGTAAACTACTCGTAGTATTACCTCCTTTTTCCAAGTCTCTGTCCTCCAAGTTTGTTCGCTACTGCATTTCAACTTGATGGGACCACCGTGTGACCAGAACGGTGTCGAGCAGGTGAGTTCCCGCTGGTAGGAAGACAGTTTTTGGAAAAAAGAATCCATCTGTTTGCTGTGCAACCGTGGGATGAGCGTCCTCCATAGTAGATGAAAATGGCGCACGAACGATTAGCTGCGGTGCACCTTCTGAGAAGTTTGAAGTACCACCATTCCGCTTGAATTGTCTGTTTATTCATCGTCAGTCCAGGAACTGCCAGTGAGTCACGATCCAAATTCACCCACCATGCACATAACAAACACATAAATCAAACAGCTGCAACACTCGCTCCCAAAATGCAGGGTATGACTGGACAAAGTTCATTTCATGCTCCATTTCACTGACGTGAACACTGATACCTTGTAAGCACCACCCACTGAATTAGCACAATGGACACCGTGACTGACCTTATAGAACGAGTTTTTGTCGCTCAACTAGAGTAATCTGGTCCACCTGTGAGCAAAGTGAATGACCAGCCAGTTTGTTCTGATAGGTTTCCCAGCACTTTGTTGAACATGGAAGGCAAATCAGCCACCACACTGTCCAACAAGGTGAGCAGATGTCAGTGATGCATTGGGAGAGCACACCTGGCTTTTAAGCTCTGTTGCCTCGCCTCCTCATTTGGTTCTTCACATTTACCCTCCTCGTCTTGCTTTGCCTCACCCTCCCTTTTTGCTTTCTCATCAGTGACTTTGTTGCGTATTACCTCGTCTTGTATCGCTGCTATCCAAGTTTCCTTCATCACCCGGCGGCGCACTTCCATTCGTGCCTTCTTGTTGGCGTGATCTATTCCCTGCCTCTCACACTTGGCCTCGAAGACCGGTTTGATCTTCTCGCCATAATAGAGCTTGGATAATGTTTCGTCGTCCATGAGTTTCCGCTTTTTTGGCTTTGTGACCAATGCTTGCAGGTTTGTGAGGGAGTTCTTTGCTGGGCCCAGACCATCCTTGACACAATAAATGGGCCATTCTGGCCATATTGGAAACCAAGCCGGATAGAACACAGGTTTAAAATCCATGTAGTTATGAGCCAGTATACAGGGTACGTAGTGTTGCTCGTAGTATGCAGTCAGCCAAACTTCCTGTTCTTTAGTCATCCATTTGGTCATCGAGAGTGATATGTATGTGTAGCAGCGGAGGAAATTTTTGGGAGGGAAAGAAGATTGGTTCGGGGCTTACTCGATCTTTCTTGCAGTCACGGTTGCCAGTAGGACGAGTAAAGCATCACTCTGACATGTCTACAACCAAAACCGAAGTATCTATGCTTCGGTTTGCAATCTCTTGATATCGAAGGGATTTACTCTGATGCAACACTTAAATATTGCCTTCGAGGTTTGCCATGAGAAGATCCTCAAGTCTTGCCACAACACTCCCCGCGCGAGCCGAGGCTTTTTGGGGCATCGCCAGTGAGGCCCCTACTCCATCCTCCTGCAAAATCTGACCTTCCACTCGCCTGAACGAAGCTTGCAGCTCACTGCATTTGAGAATCAAGTGCTCCAATATATCACCTCGCTCGTCCACCTCCAATATCCCGGTGCACAGATGCTCAGCGAGTGGGTTGAGTAAGACTCATCATTGATGGTATCGAAAAGTTGTTCGTGTGTAGTGAGGCAAGTTGCCCTTCACTGAAGTAGAGTAATTGT
This sequence comes from Leccinum olivaceopallidum, assembly GCA_038091775.1. Classification (NCBI taxonomy): domain Eukaryota; kingdom Fungi; phylum Basidiomycota; class Agaricomycetes; order Boletales; family Boletaceae; genus Leccinum; species Leccinum olivaceopallidum. The sequence continues at coordinate 6,546 of JBBPPC010000294.1, read as the reverse complement.
GAGTGAGACAGATCGAAAAAAAATCAGGGTTCAATATTATACCTACTATTTGTTATGAGGAGAACATTGTCGCTTTGATTTTCGAGACAGTGCACTTGGAACCGTACTTGGGTCACTCTGCATTGTTTGTCTGGTCTGGTTGATTGGGCTGCCATTGGCAACCTTTGGATACGATAGTTAACAGTGGGGAGCAGGCAAGCGTGCTTACCTTTGACTTACAGGCCATGCCTGTACTTAGACTTCATTTTCTCTGATATTTCTGTGCGGTTTCTGGAAAACCGCACATATTCCTGTGTTCTCAAGTGATGTAATGAACACATACTTGTAATAATATTTTTGGTGGGCCCGGCATGCTGCTTACATCATACGGTCCTGGTGCATACTTCAAGTTCCCAATACATCCACGCAACCGTGACATCTTGCTATCATTACTACACCTGAGTGTATCAATTCAAATGTACACCCATGCACGGACTCGGACACTTCACACTTCGACGACAACTTGAAACGGTCACAAATATTTTCACGAACACACTACATTGACAAGATAACAGGCGGATACATTTCGTCGTACTGATTCTTGGCCAAAATTTCCACCGCTCCACACTCAAGAGCTTTGTCAAAAAACACCTCGATTGCCTTCGCCAAGTGAGAGAACTTGCTCTGTGCAGCACGGCGCACTCCCAGCGTCAAGTCAGCTGTAACCTGCCTAAACAAGAACAAAGAATGAGTTTATGAACAATGCGAGCAAGCGATAAAAAAACTCACCACTCAGTAAAGATGCCAATGCGAGTGCCCTTGGTGACGCAGTAGAAATGTCCCTCCGAAGCACCTGGAATGGGATAGTTGTAAATGTAGCCGCAGTAGCATTTGTGCCAGCGCTGAGGTGCAGGAGGAGGTGGCGGGTGGACCAAGATGGGCGGTCCTCTAGGGGAGGAGAGGAGAGCTCTTCCAGGAGTAGTCGGGGCAGTGAGGAAGAGCTAGGAACTAGAAACAGTGTCGTCGTCACTGGCATGTGTGGTTATTTGCACCTCAGCGGCCACCTCAGATGGACCGGCAGGCTCAGAATCGTCGTTTGGAAGCTGCACATTGGTGCTGACCGGGATGTGGTGGTGCGACTCAGCGATGTTTTGGTCCTGAGCAACCAAACCAAGAGCGTGCACAAGAACCTCTGCTGAGTGTCGCGAAATTTTCATCTTCGAGAGCACCTCTGTCAAATAAGCTAGGCAAAAATCAGACGATATCGAGGGCGGCGATGATGGTGGAGAAGGCTTTGACACCTCGGAGTCTCCTCTGGAGTTTCCGAAGCGTAAACGAGATGCAAGTGTAAGCCACTAGTAATACATCACTCACCTGCGTGCGCTTCGAGGTCACACTGGAGTCCACTGTGAGTAACCAAGAATGATATTGAGCGAACAACAATGAGCTACTGACCTGGAGTCCACTGTGAGTAACCAAGGGAAACAGAACAGAGGACTCCGAGGCTGAGTCTAGTGGCTGTAAATACTGGCAAACAACTAGCAGCCACATTCAGCCACAACTGTGGGAATAATCATCACAACTCGAAGAAAAGAAGGTAGAGGTGTGTAGAGCGACCACAAAGGTCTAGAACCTCGAGGAGAACATGTTGATAGGGTTATCGACCATGGGGAATCCAATGGTGATGGTTAGAAGTAGCGCAGAGCGCTACAAAGTCTACAATGAGATAAAAAGATGAAAAGAGTGCGAAATCACCAAAAGTAACAGGTGATGCCACTGCATCGAAAAAGCCTTGCCCAGCAATGCCCGCCCATCGCAAGGGGATATGACACAGTCTGGTTTGCGATTCAAAGCTTCCTGCAGACCAAAAGAAAAATGAAAACTTAGCTAAGAAGTCGACATTCATTTACTGGAGCGGAGAATTCAACAAAAATGTTGCCAGGCACGTAAAGTTGAGCGCTTAAATGTTGCCGGGACAGACACTCGAGACAATCAAATGCGTACCCTTATCATAGCAGTAGTTGCCAGGTTCGCTTGTCCTACAGAGTGAAACAAAAACAAACAAAAAAACAAAAAACAAAAAAATGTATTGTACGCAATCATAACTTAAATTCATCCCTTCAATGACTTTGTCCTGGTGGAGCGAAACAAAAAAAAATTATTAGCGGAATGGATACGAATCACAAATACATACCCATGTTACAAATCTCCAAGGTTTTCTTGTCTGAGCTTTTTTTCCTGTCGAGTGAAACAAAAAAAAAATGTTACCAGATATTACGGAATGGAAACCCGATGATGACAAATACGTACCGACTGGTTGCGGTCTGGTCTTTTCCAAAAAAAAGGGAAAAGACCGGACTAAACCGGACTTTCAAACTCTAATTCTTATACGTCCTTTTTTTTGTTTTTTTTTAAATCTGTTGCCACTATTTGCATCAAGTCAACGACAGACAAGGTGTAAACCCTCGAATCTTCAGTAAGTGAGGTGTGTGGGCACCGAGTTCAGTTCATTTAATGTATTAAGTTTTACGCTACCAGAGCAGCCATTGCAGATCTTGCACTCTACATTGCCTCCGTCCACACCCACTACATCTCCACCATGTCACCATCATTCAAGATTTCTCCTGTGATGTTCATTCTGGATGCGCTAAACATCTTGAGGCAGTTCACGGCCTAACAGATCACGTCCAGAGGCGTTTTCCGGCAATTGGATTGGGCATTGGCGGGGTCAGCTCCATTCATTCCTGAAGAATGGGGCCCTCTCTTGGAAATTATCTTTGAGCGTGGTGTACGTGGCCTGGAAGAAATCTTGTCGATACTTATCGAACAGGAGACTTTCCCCTCCGGTAAGAACAATCGGCTTCAAGTTTGTTATGTTAAGTAAAAATTAATCCTTTTCAGACCTGTTTAAACCAGGGGAGTTGAGTTCTACTTCCCATGCGCCGAAACCATCTGAAGGTAAGCTGAACAACCATCTGTTGCACTATGACTAATGCCTTCGAGCAGGCAGTGTATTACCTCTGTGTCAGGATATCTCAAAGAGGATCTTTGTCGACGCTTGCCCTCCCTGGAGCCAGCAGGACATGCCTCGTATACTCAGAGGCTGGCAGTGCCAGGTTGTTCAGTGTTATGAAACAGGGAAGAATCCTACAAGTGGAGTTGGCTCAGTTTGTCATCCTGCAATTTTTGGTCATCTTTTGTTGAACGACAATGGGCAAAAGATATATATGATTGCACTCCCAACAAGTAAGTTGGATTCCATTGTTCATTTTACTTCATTTTTCTTACCCACTTCTAGAAAATATTGCTCAATTCCTCTGTGTGGCTTTTGAAAATAGCGGTTTGAAATGTTGGGATATACCCAGACTGCTGCATTTTCTCCATGTGTGAGCCAGCTGCCCACTCGAAATCCAGCGTTTATGCCCGAGGTCTCACACGATGTGCATCAAATCAATTACACTACTCCCAGTCTACGACCACTCTTCCTTGGATGCGAAAACACCTTGTGTAAAACCCTTCTCATAGATATTGCCTATTTCATTTCTGTAAATCAAGATTGCTGCGATGTTTTGGTCATTCCTCGATGTTGGCCCTATGACATCATAGACGTTGAAGATGTTGCCGAAGTCAAAGAACACAAACAGTCACAGTGGCAGCTTTTTGATCCTGTTGCCACATAGAGTGCATGCCCATGGGTTAGGTATTTGGATGGAATACACAAATGCGCAAGGTTGTACTACCATTGTGGCCTGTTGCGACGCAGTTATGCGAAGATCGGCATCAAAGCTATAGAGGTACCACATCCCAATCAGATAGCTCTCTACGTTGAGGCTCAAGTGGACCCTCCTCTTGTCGAATGCACTCACCAGAAGTTCGCTGCACAATTTTGGAAGGAAAGGGACCTGGTGCACCCAATAGCAGGCTCTCTTGTGGGCGAACGGGCCACCATCGTGTCAATCAACTATGAAGAAAATTTGAAGCTTGGAGGAATTTGGACAAGTATGGGTGACGGTGTACCATCGGAAGAAACTGGACACAGAGGATGCGCGCGACAATATCACAGTGATCGTCCACTTAGACGATGTAGTAATTAGGAAATCCAACAGTCTCCTCATGTATTTGAAGGAGAAAGGATATGGAGTGTCGCTTTGTGATACGTTGTAGGTTGTTTGAGGTGAACTCTGTGGGACTATTGGGGTGGTACAATCCGTTGATTTTGCAAAAGGAGAGTAGAGATGGTGTCGGAGGTGACAGTTGCAAGGTATGTCACATTTCCCTCTAGCATAATTTTCCTCACACATATCAGATTCGAATTCCAATACTGCTATGTACAATGTTGAGGGAATACGCTCCTCCTGTTGCTGTATCCAAGGTGGCACCACATATGGATAATCCAAGGGCAATAATTCAAAGGTTTCCAGGCTACTCTTCCCATGTTAAATCCCAGCTGTAGCCTGGTATCCTTCTGAACGGAACAATTCTTGAGGAGGGGGGCATTTCCAAGTATTGAAGGCATTAGTGGACTGGACTGACTACTGGTCAGTTACCACTGCCGACATCTGAGAACAAAATACCACCACCCGAAAACCGGACACCACCACCATCTCCAAAGGCCTCGCCACATAACAAAGCTCAAGAGGATTCTGCTTGGACGATAACAAAGGTGAGACAACACACACTGGTAAATTTGTGGCTGCTAACCGGTACACGTGTATTGCATGGCTCTTCGAAGACGCATCTTGCGATTACTCCAAATATCAACTTTGTTTCAATGTCACCTTGGGATATCAGCGGGAGAAAGAACATTGAAGGTCATGCACCTTCTGGGTGTATTGCACTCTCTATGTCTGACAATCATGCGGGGGCAGCTTTGGAACATCACCATGTTCCCTGCATGCTTCCTTATGCCGGCTTGTCTGACTGCACGAGGCCAGATTGTTCTCATCCTCCAAGGTGCTCTGCAAGGACAGTTTCAGCAGATTACTACTGAATGGTCTCGAAAGACCAAGAAGGCTACAATCTCTACTATCCCCCCTTCTTCAGGGAGTACTGAGCTTCCCCCAGAGGATATTTGCTTAGCAGAATATATTTAGTAATACACAGTTGCCTTTGGACTCTCATTCTTCGTCGTTATTACTCTTCGTTATTTTCTTTTCTTTTTCCCTTTTTCCTCTTTAGTTGTGACGTAGTTACGACCTACATTTGTCTGCACTCCCAATTACTCCCCCAATGACAGTCAGTGCATGCACCACGGCCCCCTTTGACCCTCATTGACCTTAGCAAAAACTCACCCTCGAGGCACCACCAGATTAGGGAAGCGTCAGGCACAGACCTACTTGTAGTGTAGTCCGTACTATATCCTGGTACATTTGGCTAATCAATTATGGACCTGCCCATTGTATCCACACTTGATATTCCTATTGTCCCGGCGCCATCACGACAGCAACAATTAATTATCTAGTAACCCTAAAGAGTCGCATAGTCTGCCATTGAACCTAATTCACTTACTCCTATTGTCCATCGATCAGTGGTGCAGATCTTTAAAACCAGTGATATTCATTGAGAATACATTTTCCACCTTTTAAAGTCATGTGACCGCTTACATAAGCATTATCTTTAAGTCATGTGACCTGTGGCTGTGCAGGTCACATGACTTATCCTGGTAGCACCCGTTGAACACTTACTATATTAGTTATTGCAACAGGATTACTACTAGGTGGCAACAACTTGAATAGGTGTCAGGATGATTGCATTGCAATACATCCTTGAGTAGTGTTTCGAAGTCCAGTTATAATGTAATGGGTGGGGACTCTAGTACTCACTGTTGTGCTGCAACATGTTTGGGATAATCATGTTGCAACAGTCAGATGACTACTAGGCATGATACAATGGTAATTGATGGCGAGGATTGCATTGCAACATGTCGGGGTGACGGCAAACATGATGCAATATGTTGGGACAATTATATTGCAACCGAGTCGTCGAAGGCGTGATCATGCAACAATAGCTGGCAGGGATTGCATTGCAACAATGTCAGGATGGGGACTCTACTACAACACATTGTGGAAATGACATTGCCGCTTTAACTATAGTAGTAGTATAGAAGATACAATTTGGGTGGAGGATTGTATCATCAGGAAATGCTCACCATGGATAATGTCACATAATATCACATATTCTCTATAATTCTATATAATATTGATAATACATCTGAATTACTCCATATTAGCATGAATTCCTGAGTATCTGAAGATGCATGTAGATAATCACACAGTTTCACACATATTATGTAGTATTAGCAGTCATTAACAAGATGGATACATAATATAGATATATAGATAATAACCTGTAATTTTTGAGATATTGCTGGCTATTGTGACATTTAGAATGACCAAGTGTACAAAAAAGCGAACAAGTGTAGGACAAAGTGTACCAAGTGTACAAAAAAAGTGTACCAAAAGTGTAGGACAGAGTTTACTAAGTGTACAAACAAAGTGTACCAATGCTTTTGCCATGACACAGCCACTTTTTCTGTATGTTTCGCGGACCATGTCCTCATATCTCATC